>JAFJTR010000072.1:118752-153840 GCA_022559985.1 Parastagonospora avenae f. sp. tritici 18332-5
ATAGGAAGGATAGGAAGGATAGGAAGGATAGGAAGGATAGGAAGGATAGGAAGGATAGGAAGGATAGGAAGGATAGGAAGGATAGGAAGGATAGGAAGGAGGAGAAGGAGGAGAAGGAGGCTAAGGAGGCGGCTTTGGATTGAGTGGTGTTGTTCATGGTTATTGTTGTCATCTCATTGTTCCCATGTCATACTTGGTGGTTGAACTGGTCATCTTTGACGCCATTGGGTTTTTAGTCTCCCCCTCGTCTTCTTTATTCGACTTCCAATTCCTTGTCACGCTTTCCTGTGCGCCCTCATACCTTGCCCCTACGATGACCGGGCCCCATTCCTATGATCAGCAGAGTGACGGCCCGGACGTCTATTTCGGTACATCGCCTCTTGCCCTTGAGCAGCTGCAGGAAGTGCTGGGAACTAGTCGTCGTGTATAGACGAACGCGCAATCGGGTTGGTAATTTCCTGATCTTGTGCGCCCGTACGAGCGCTTCCGAGCGGTCGTAGGCCCCGCGGTTGTCGTCGGAGACAACATCGAGCAGATCTTTCGACTTGCTGGTATACAGGATACATACCACGCGAAAAGGATAGGATGCCTCGGCGTCGTCTCGCCCTCGAGAATTGGATTGCAGCTGACGGGACGCCATGGTGAGCTTCTCTGTCACTGCTTCACTCGTAGCACTCTAGCTAACCCCTCTCTAGATCCGATGGCATTGCTTCGCAAGTTCGACATGCCCGTGTATACTGATCGAAATCAAGAACAGGCGCCTCCGCTTGAAGTCATCACGAATATGGCTGCGGTTCTTGCGGCTGGAACGCAGTCAGAGGTTCCTCACTATGAAGCTGAATTAGACGATCGCCTCGTGCCGAAGCATATGCCTTATGGGCAGGCTGGCCTCATCTCGATCCACGCAGAGAACGAGAAAGTCCAGGTCCTTTGGATTGACACATGGAACGTGTGGAGGGCTATGGATCGTCAACATCTTCACATGAGCTCAGGTAGATTGCATCTCGAGATTTTGAGACGACCTTTGCTGACCTACTTAGACTTGTCGACCTATGTGTCTCAAACATTGCTCATGGAGCCGACCGACACCCGCATGCTCGATACTGTTATCTTTCGGTTGTGCCAGCGAGTTCCGGGGCTCTATCCGGGACTAAGACGGCATGTTCCTCTTCCCAAGCATCGCGCCACCACGCACGCAAGAACTTCCTTCAAGAGCACGCCGAGGAACGGTCCATACAGATGTCGAGGAGGCCTGTCACTCCGCAGTCGTTGCGACGGGAACGTTTGCTGAATTAGCGCTGTTGGGCCAACTGTCACCATAATTGTACTATTGAGTGGTGCTTGTAGGGTTCTCCTGCAATCTTCGTCTTGTTTCCAACGAATGGCATTGCTTTCAGCTTACTAATCGAGTCTTTCTGATGAACCTTCACATGTATTCACACGGTGTTCAAGCAGCACAGAACGAACACATGAAGTGCGCCTGCTGTCAAAGAGTTCGAGGTAGCGTGATTGGACGGATTTCCCGGTTCGCCTTCGCCTAACCTTGAGCGCAGGTCCAGGATGCTTTCGGCCCGACGTCGTGAGTACTGAGCGACAATCGAAGTTCCGGGCCGCGGAAGTCGAACCTTCTTCAGCATTCACACCCTGAAGCCACCGTGTTGTTATTATTTCAGGTTCTGGCAACGCCCGAGTGATTCGCATGGCCGGACTACGCCCCAGATCCTGTTATGCGGTACCGATGGTTGACTCGTGAAAAGCTGGGGTACTTCCGGTGGCGACTTTAACCCCCTTGGCATATCCTCCGATATTGACGAGGCTGGATGCGAGCTCCTGGGCAGACCCTTGTCCAATGTCTGCAGACGCGACATCAAATATTCCTGCAACTGTGAGCATTGCACGCTTTGCTTGCTATGACAGCTGTCCTGCTTGCCCGAAGATTTCTTGTCTCGTCCCCGACCCGAACCGCTCACCAGCATCTCCATGCACGGATTACTGCGGCAGGCGGCCCGATTCGTCGTAGCCTAACTTGCATTTTACCAACACGCGGGGCGAAGTCCAACGCATTCTAGCCGTCTAAAGCACTGTCGCTCGTGTCCATGCCGCACCGCCGGCTGGTAAATTTGATGCCTGAGCCTTGATGACCGACTGGATGTTTGACCATGTCTGACCATATGTATGCCCGCACACCCCCGCTCGTGGATGCTGCTGATCGTCTGCGTATTAATCGGCGCACCACTTCCGTAACATCGAAAACCCTGGCCCCTTTGAAGATCGTCCACGGCACCATTTAGGACCAAAGTCGAAAGAAAGCGTGTTGAGAGAACGCGCGGAAATGTCATGGCACCTGTCGGCGCTGCTGCTACCGCCAGACAAGCTGATCCGGTGCTCACACGCATCGTCGAGCAAGATCAGGTCGCTTGGTACAGGAAACGCAATCTCCGGCGACTGTACATGTTATTGCTACCGACATGCATCGGCATCGAGATAACCTCTGGCTTCGACTCGCAGATGATCAACGCAGTTCAGATATCGCCACAGTGGCAGCTTTGTACGACACTCCCACATCAAGATGAAACCGTCGTAGCTGATGACTGTAGACTTCAACAGCCCGAAGGGTGCGCTTCTCGGCATCATCTCCGCGTCGTACAACTTGGGAGCGATCCTTGCACTCCCTCTTGTTCCATACGTGAATGATCGCTTTGGTCGTAGATGGTCTATCTTCTTGGGATCATGGATCATGGTAATAGCTTCCCTTGTTCAAGGGCTCTCGATTAGCGGTCAGTCAACCTCACAAATCAACATCGCGTACTGATTTTTCCTAGCTGGTATGTACATTATTGCGCGACTTTTGCTTGGGTTTGGCATCCCCTTCTGCATCATCGCAGGCTCAAGTCTTATGGGAGAGCTCGCGTATCCGAAAGAAAGAGCTGCAATGACGAGTCTTTTCAACGCCCTCTGGTTTGCAGGTTCTCTGATCGCCGCCGGCATATCGTTTGGAACACAGTCGTTAAAAGATGATTGGGCATGGCGTCTGCCGTCCCTTCTTCAGATGGTTCCATCGATTGTTCAAATATCCACCATTTTGTATGAAAAGCTACATCCCCCCTAAAGCCTGGATACTGACTACCAAGTTAGTATGATACCCGAATCTCCTCGCTTCCTTATCTCGAAGGATCGTCGCGAGGAAGCATATCGCACACTTGTCTATTATCATGCGGAAAACGACCACCACTCCGCTTTTGCAGCGGCTGAAATGGCTCAGATCGAACACACCATACGAATTGAACTCGAGAACTCCAAAAGGTCCTGGCGCGAGCTTCTGGTCGTCCCTGGCCTACGCAAGCGTATCATCATCGGCGCCGCATTAGGCCTCTTCACACAATGGTCCGGCAATACTTTGTTGTCTTATTATCTCAACGATGTCCTGCGCTTGATTGGATACAAAGACCCAAAGTTCATTGGGAAGCTGAACGTTGCCTTCAACAGCTGGAACTTAGTAAACGCAGTGTGTATCTCGCTGCTTGTCCGACGCTTTCCGCGGCGCAAGATGTACCTCACTTGCGCCGTGGGGCTATTCTGCTGCTACATCGCTTGGTACAGCCACTTTACCCTTACTCCAAACCAAAGCCGAGTCTAACTAATTCAAACCCGCAGGACGATCAGTGTCGCTCAGTATGCGGAAAACACCGCTCGCAAAGAGACTGCTCGACTGACCATCGCCATAATCCCGATCTATCAACTAATGTACAATTTAGGATACAACGGGTACGTTTTTCGGTCGTGCCATCAATTGGCAGACTACGCTAACACTTCGTAGTACGTACTGCTTCAGCTCCTGGCTGTTATAAGGCAAATTCTTCAACCGTTTGGTCGCTTGCTAACGTTGTACAACTATCACCAGCTCTAACATACAGTAAGTATCGTGCTAGAAGTTTGACGTAATCCACAAACTGACAGGTCTGAAGCATACCTTGTCGAGCTATTTCCATACGCGCAACGCTCTAAAGGTATCACGGTATTCCAGTTATTCGGCCGATCGGCAGGTTTCTTCACCACGTTTGTAAATCCCATTGGATTAAAGATCGGCTATCGGTGGATGATCACATACTGCGCATGGCTAGCATTCGAGATCGTTTTCATCGTACGTATGGCTGGTCTGTTACTCATTAGCCCGCACGCTGATACTTCCTTCTAGTACTTCATGTTCCCCGAGACCTACGGCAGAACTCTCGAAGAGCTGGCTTTCCTGTTCGAAGACCGGTCTCTCGCCGACGAAGCAACGAAACAGGTGGAGAAGCAAATGGAATGGTCCTCGGAGCAAAGGTGGTCGCGTCTCGACAACAGGATGAGCTGGGACATGGACGTCATGATGCTAAACAATTCTGGCGTACGGACCGACGACGAATCCAGAGAGATCGGCGGCGGAGACAGGATCAGAAGCGACAGTACGGGAAGAGAGATTCAGCCAGTCAGGGCTAAACCCAGGCAAGCCATTCGCGGCGAAGGTGGGAGCTGGCGTGAAAACCAGTACTAGCTATGGGTGTCTGTTGTTGGTGCTGAATCTAGGTGTTGGAGCAAGTACTGGTCAACAATAACTAATCAAAAAGTTCTACACTCACGCGCCTCGATGCTGAGCCATCGCCCGACATGGACTGGACAACTCCGTGTCGTGTATACCGCCTCGACAAGACCTTTGATGCCGAAGGCAGATCGGATCGTGTTTGAATTGATCGCCGCCGGTCTGCCCAAGGAGAATGGCGCGGAGAGAGTCGCAGCGTGGGATGAGTTTATTGCTGAGATCGACACGGCGTGATCGGAGAGGTTCCGACGCCATTGTGAAAGAGCTCGGAGCAGACACACTACAACCACTTCCCAGGGAGTGCCGCGAGAGCATTGTTACCACACATTCAGAGCACCAGCGCCGTCAGGAGAGGTCATCAAAACTTCGTAGAAGGGTTTGGCGACTAGTGCTATTGTTCATCAGACATGCTGCACAGCTGCAGCTTTGATCGAAGTCATACTGTAGCTGTCATGGCGATTAACGAACTACGGGACCGAAAAGCGCACGGGCACAATGTGTGAACGAAGCGGTGTGTACCGGTACATCCCCTGTTGGAACTCTGGTCGAGTCGTGCGTCCTACCGGTTGAGGTTGACGATAGTCCGGAGATTGCATGCCACGCGTCCGAACCGTCTTTATGGTCTGATTTCGAGCTTCTAACAATACATTAGGAGCCTCATATGCTTAGGCTTCCGCTACCAAGGAATTCACGAGTGCCAATTTCATGTCGGTTCTCCGACGTTCCTTTGCGCGCCAAGTTGTCTTGCCGTTTCATACTGACTTTTAGCCGAGCAGCACCAATAACACTACGAGGCTGGACCCGCCCGAGGCTTGGACGGTGCATTTCCCTGGCATCCCGCCACCTAAGCTTCTCCATGGGGTTCGAAAAGTAGACTTGGCACGAGCGCAAAGCTCGGAGAATTCCTCCAGCCAAGATCTGCGAAACCAGGCACCTGCAACAAAGATGCCTCAAACATCGGGAACCAAGTTTCCATACCGTACCAAGCCTTGGTATGAAGGTGTCCGCCATGCCACACAGAGGCTTTTCGAATTCGTATAAATGCACTTTGCGCGCCATGATTAACAAACCAGGAGTTGCACACTGTTGAACAGTCTCTCTTCATACACATTCATTTCTTGCCTTTATCTGCATTTGCATTTACTTCCATTCATTTCATTCCGAGATACCCATAATGAAGACCACAACTCTCTCATTCTTTGCGGGCTTGATGCTCAGCAGCACCACCGCCGCTCCTGTCGCTGGAGCCAGCAACGGAGTGATCACCGTCCAAGTCAGCCTCGACATGGCCCAGGCTGGCATCGCCGCAGCGAACGCTTTTGACGCCAACCAGCTTTTTGCTTTTACATCAATGCAACACATCAATGCTATTCCAGAGGAGGTCGTCAACGGCACGGAGCCGACGGGTGGTCTCGCAGGCGCGTCTGGAACCTTTATCTTCGGGCTCAACTCTGCCGCGAACATGATCTGCTACAACATCACGCTCCACAACTTCCAGGGCGATTTCTCATCCCCTGCGACCACCGCGACGCACATCCACGAAGCCGCCAAGGGCGCATCCGGACCACCTCGAATCTCTTTCCCCAACCCTGAGCCAGTGGGCGCCGACGCTGTCGTTCGCAACAGTGCTGGATGCTTGAAGGGTCCGTTCGTCACGGGTGTGATGGTCGATGGCAAGGATTCTGGCGAAGGCTTCCACGTTTCAATGATCGAGGCAAACCCCACGGCCTTCATGGCAGACACCCATTCATCCCTAGCGCTCCCTGGTGCAGTGAGAGGACAACTTGCCTAATTTGGCTTAGTCTGGAGGCTCGTAGCGGTGAAGGAGATGTAATAATGGTAATGTAGATAATTCAAACTATACAAGAAAAGAAACATTATACTCCACCTTTGGCCACTTGAGAAATCCACGTGATAACCAGATGGACTAGCAGAACAACAAGCTGATATAAGAACAGGCTGAGGACGAGTGGTTGAGATGGTGAAGCATCGTGGTCACGTGACAAGCGATGGACTCTCGAGGTCGATCACGAGGACTCCACGTTTTGCTCTTACCAAAATATGCTCAAGGGCGGCTCAGGCACGACTGCTGCCGCTGCACCACGGCAGGAAGCATCGACGAAGTGCCTGTGACGTGTTGACGTGTTGCAAGCGAGACGGTAACTAACAGCAGCCTCGACGTTGCTCGGTCATGTTCGGAATCGACCACCCGCATGGCGCTCCTTCGTCCACGGCGCAGCCATTACGTCATTGCTCATTTATGGACCACCAGGGAGCGGCAAAATTCGTGCCCGCTCTAGACCTACAGCATGAGCTGATAGTCGTTAGAGGTAAACTTATTATAAGTTTCTAGAAGAGTCTGGTCACATTCGCAGCTCTAAGATACTCTACCTAGTTCTACTAGAAATCTTTCAATGTATACAAGCTACCTCTTAACCTCTTCACGTCTTCTTGTTAGATAAGGCGGGCACGAATTCTGCCGGCGCCTGGTGGGACTCGACGTAACATCGAAGGCTTTAGTTCAAGTAACGATGTGCAGATGCGGGGTACGACGTCCCGTGATATTCCAGCAAGCAGGCAGCGCGTCGAGAGAGTAACTGAAAGCCGACTTGACGCCCCCCGAACATCTGCAATACGAACCGCAATGAGGCTATCACTACTTTTGCTCACCATCGGATGCACCGTAGCTCAAGATGTAGATTATTCACAATATGTCAATCCCTTCATTGGGTCTGAGGGCGCCATACCGGGATATTCGTGTAGGTTGATTGCATCTTCTGTGTTTGTGTATATGTCTAATCGAACAGTCGGCGGAGGAGACGTATTCGTAGGAGCTGCCAGGCCTTTCGGAATGGTTAGATTAGGCCTCGACACGTACGAAGAGCCCATCAACCAAAGTGCACTCAATGGCGGATACACGCCACAAGGATTTGTAACAGGTGCGAGTATGATGCACGTCTCGGGGACGGGAGGTGGTGCACGATATGGTTTTCCAGCGCAGATGCCGCTTACCGAAGTCGACGGCGAAGTTAACTTGTTGAACAATCGTACATACTGGCAGAAGAGGGTGGGTACGAATACTCCTCAGATTGACGACAATGCTAACAATGAACAGGTTGGTGATGATGTTGCCTCCGTGGGCTACTTTCGCACAAGTCTAGCGTCAGGCATAACGATAGAACTGGCTGTTTCACGCCATGCAGGACTCTATCACTACACCTATCCCTCATCGTCAGAGAGCCACGTGCTGGTAGATCTCTCGCATTACCTGCCACATCCGACGCGATCCTGGGACTCACAGTTCTATACTGGTGGTGAGATTGAGATACAACCAAACTCGAGCACTTACACGGGGTACACATCAATCGCCGGTGGATGGTGTCTAGGACCACCAATAACCGTTTATGTCTGCGGCGAATTCGATAGTCCGCCTGCCAGTGCGAAAGCTTTTAAGGGCCGAAACACTTTCCCAGTCGGCCGCCATTTCCGCACTTTCGGAAACAGTACAATACCACATCCAACATTTGTCGGCGAGAGCGCACGATCGGGACCCTTGAACGACCGGGTTGGCGCCATCTTTACCTGGGAGAACACCACGGAGATCAAATCGCGTGTCGGTATATCCTTGATCAGTGTGGAAAAAGCGTGTGCCTACAAGAATTCGGAGCTGACGACCTGGTCGATCAAAGAGACTACGCAAGCCGCACGTGACGAGTGGAACCGAGAAGTTTTCTCCAAGATCAGAGTCGATACCTCTGAGACCGCGAACGAGACACGCCTTGCGTTACTGTACTCGTCGTTATATTTCATGAACTTGATGCCCAGTGAGCGCATTGGCGAGAATCCACTTTGGGAATCGGACGAGCCATCTTGGGACGACTTTTACACTCTCTGGGATCTATTCAGAAACCAGGTATCTTTGTGGCATCTCATAATGCCAAGCTATTACGAGTCAATGTTACGATCGCTGATTGATATTTTCAAGAATGAAGGCTATCTTCCAGATGGTAGATCTGGCAACTATAACGGGCTGGTCCAGGGTGGCTCGAATGCGGACAATGTCCTCGCAGATGCCTATGTCAAGGGCTTGCGTGGCGCCATTAACTGGACCGAGGGTTACGCTGCGGTCAAGAAGAATGCTGAAGTCTTGCCATTCTTCGACGAGAACCCTGTTGACAAAACAGGCTCTCTCAAAGAGGGTCGATCAGCACTGGACGACTGGATCCCACTCGGCTATGTCTCCACCGACCGCAACTCGCGTGCCGTGTCCAAAACAGTCGAATACTCCCTCAACGACTTCGCAGTCAGCCAGATAGCTGCGGGAGAAGCACCGAATGAGCAGGATATTTATTTCCGACGCTCTGGTGGTTGGCAGCTTTCTTGGGATCCCAAAGCTACAAGTCGTAACTTCTCAGGGTTTATCATGCCTCGATACTCTAATGGGACATTCCACGAGACGTACAACATAACTAATTGTGGCGAATGCAACTGGCAACAGGAGAGCTACGAAGGAGTCTCTTTCGAATATTCGTTCGTTATTCCGCACGACATGGCACGTCTGATTGAGCTCATGGGTGGGCCAGATGAGTTCGAAAATAGGCTGGACTACGTGTTCCAGCCAAATACCTCTGGCGTTGATCTTGGTGTCAATGGCTTGGGCATTACCACGATCAACAATGTCGCCAACGAGCCCGATTTCCAAACGCCATATTTATACAATTACATTTCCAAACAATACAAAAGTGTCGAGCGATCAAGGCAACTGGCGAACGACTTCTACTTAAACACCAGCAACGGAATCCCTGGCAACTCGGATGCTGGCGCACTCAATTGCTGGTTGATCTGGCAAATGCTGGGCTTGTACCCAGTAGTTACTACGCCGGTGTATCTACTGGAGAGTCCTTGGTTTAGTGAAATCAATGTCACTGTCAATCACAACCATACACTGCGCATTCGTGCAGAGGGTCTGGATGATGGAGACGGGAAACAGGGCTACTATGTCCAGGGCGTGCGCATAAATGGTAAGGAGTGGACTAAAAATTGGTTCGAGCATGATGAAGCAGACGGCATCATGACAAACGGCGGCGAGATCTCGTTCAACCTAGGAACTGAGCAAAAGGTTTGGGAGACTGGAGACGTGCCTCCAAGTCCTGGACATCAAGTTGTCGACATGGGGATGGGATGATGAACACAATGAATGACATGTGTGTATTTCCATACTTTTGCACTACTGCATCAATCGATATTCACTGGCCTCAAAGACCTTTTGGGCTAAGAACTTATCTTGCACACACTTTTGTCGTTCCTTGAGGCGCCTGTTGGATAGCCATCGGAAGCAAGCATCCGGGCGGTCCTTGGCCCCTGCCCTTACACACTGTCGCACTCCACCAGATCTTAATCACAGAAGTCCTGCGGCAAATGACCAACACTACATGTCATTTTGCCAATCAGCGACCTGGCCCAAGGAGTCAGGCGACTTCCTGTCACGACCGGGGTACGTGCGGCATTGGTTTGTTCTGAGCCAGGAGATTAAGCAGTCGCCCATTGCAGCCAATGGCTGAAGTCGGCAGTCACATTCCCAGTCGAAGCTCGCAAACGTTTGACCAGCATGTGAGATGGCAAACAAAATGGCGGACTTACGATCTAGTGTCCGCTTCTCCTCCTTTTGCGCTTTACTTAACGTCTCTCAATATGTCTAAAATTACTGCCGCCCTGCTCTTTCTCGCGGTCTTCTTTAGCTCCATTCACGCGATACCTCAAGATCATGTCGAACAGCGCTTCCGCTCTGGATGTGGCAATAAGCCGTTCCTTCCCGGTGTCACACAATATCGCTTTCTCAAGAGTAGCAACAAAGACCGCAGCTACTCCTTCCACCTCCCTGGTTCCTATGACGCCAGGAAGCCATATGCAGTCGTACTTGGTTTCCACGGCTCCAGCGGCATCGGCGCGTTCTTCGAGTTGGATACCAAGCTTAGTCGAGAGAGGTATAGCAGTGATGAGATCATGATCTATCCGAATGGGGTTGGAGGAAGTTAGGCAGGACCAACGTATCATGATGACAGCGCCGTTGCCGAAGACGTCCATTTCGTCCAGGATGTAATAGATGATGCGAAGGAGCTGTTCTGCCTTGACGAAAACAAAATCTTCGGCATCGGGTAATGCTTTCACGTCTCTTTCTGAACGCTCTAACTTTTGTAGCGTGTCCAACGGCGGAGGATTCATCGGCACGCCCGCGTGTGATCCCATTGGCAGCACACTATTCAAGGCGGTCGCGGTGCATTCTGGGGCATTCTACACAGATGTCAATGGGCCGAGCAATGGATGTTCACCTGCGAAGAAAATTCCGATACTAGAAATTCATGGCGCAGCCGACAAGACGGTTAAGTATGAGGGTGGGCAGGGCGATGGCGGTCCTCAACCTGCAATCAGCGGCTGGCTGGATTGGTGGGCGCAACGTATCTCCTGCACAGAGAAGGCTGAAGAAGTGATTGAAGATGGCAAGGTTCAGCACTACTCATGGTCATGTGACGGAGTCGAGGGCTTGCTGCAGCACTACAAAGTCGAAGGCCTAGGTACGCATAGCATTGACCACTTTGCATCATAAGCTCACATGACATGAAGGCCATTGTTGGGCAGATACCGAACCGAACTTGTCTCAGATTTCTGTGCCACTACTGCCGACAGTGAGCAGAGCGAGCGAGATCACCTTGAAGTTTTTTGACGACATGTCGTAGCATTCAGCGGAATCGTCTTATAGCGTGTACAAGTCTTATTACCAATTGCATTGCCATCCTGAGTGCGATGTGAATGGGGCTGAAGCTTGGCCGCGTATGTTCGGGGGTGAGACAGTTCCAGAAATCTGAAACGCCTCACAAGGCAGACCCATATGCTCGTTCGCCACAATAACGACCACATCCTATTGGTTGCATGTGGCTCCTGAAGTATTGTTGCCTCGAGCGTGATATTCGCCTAAGGTCCAAGTGTGTTATCGAAGGCATTTGTCGACCCCACATTTCGAGTCGCATCAAGAGCCGGTCACAGCACACAGCACCCGTCTGATCCACAACGTCGGCTAGACGTTGGCTGATCACACGAAGACAGCTTCATGTCGTGATGAAGGAAGAGACCCATGCGATACTGTGAAGTTCGGACGTTCCAAGCAAGGTATAAATCAGTTCCATATCCGCCTTACTGCAAGGTCATCTCCAACCCACTTCAACACTTCCAACTCACTTCCACTTTATTTTTTTCTGCGTCTGTGACTGCAATCCGACCCGGTGTCGTTCATTCAAGTACATATTCATTCAACTACCCAACAAGAAAACCGAAACCACCCTAAACCAATCAACATGCGTTTCACTATCGCCACCCTCCTTGCCCGTAGGTCATTACCATCCCATAAATCATTTCTTGCTAAGATCTATCTAGTTGCCGCCACCTCCATGGCCCAGGTTACTCCCAACAACGCTGGTGCTGCAAATGTTGGCGCTGGAGACGGTTCCCAGTTCATTACCGGCGGTTGCGTCGCTGATGCTGATTGCTCCTCAGCATGCTGTGCTCAAGTGGAGTCGTCTGGAGCTGGTGTTTGCTCTGCTGAGGCAGCAAGCCTTCAGAACGGCAAGACAGGCTGCGGATTCACCGACCCGAATGCGGACCAGGTTATTGCTGCCGCCCAGGCCCAGGTCGAGCAGCAGGGTTTCAAGCGGGTGGTCAGGAAGAGCGAGTAGATGTATTGATCGTGGGCTTTAGGAGAAGACGATCAACGTTATATTTGGATATTGAGCTCTGAATGACCAAACAACACATTTCACATCATGTGAAAGCACCCTGCTTCATTTTTGTCACAGTGAAATCTCTCCATTCATGCTACCCTAAGCTTGGGTATGAGCTCTCCCTCACTTACGTTGGTAGTCTTGGCGGTGCCTCACTCGGATGTCAAAGGTATATGGTTATACAGAGACACAAATCAAGGTTGCGCCACAACTAAATTTTTATGACAATGTTTTACTGTGAACAAGAATATGATACATGCATTACTGACTACCCATCTTACGCATAACGTACTAATACCCTTGGACTGGTGCGAACATCCTGTATTAGCGACATACCGCGGGAATGCATCCCTTCATCAACTGCAGGGTGATTTATTGATACCAGCTCTCTACGAGCGAGATCAGGTGACGTGCCAGGAAGGGGACTTCGAGGCAGCGGTTTTTGTGTTCTCATGTTGTTACTTGGTGACAAAATTTGAGCGTTCCGTTGGCTGAGAGCACTTCCTGGCGTAACAACTGGACCCAGCGCTACTGGTGGTGGTTCAGCTTTCGGCGCAGCGCTCGAGAAGTAATCGTTGATTGCAGCACCCATAGGTGAGACTAGTTCTTGAACGGAGTAATGTCTCCGTTTCGAGATCGGCGAGATCGTTGTAGATTGGGGTGAGCTTGGGTGGTAGGCTGGACTGAGTTTGGAAGGCTGTGTGATGATGGCTGGTTTGTAGAAATCTTGACCTGTAGGTTGCCGTCCGGTAGGCGATATAGCAACAAGAGCTAGATGAGTATGGAATGAATTCGGCGGATGGAGGTCGTTTGACAGCGTAGACTGCGGAAACAGTGAGAGCAATCTCGCTGGCCTGGCTGAGCTGGGAGGAGAGAGGCTGCGGCTCGAATAGCATGAGCTTGCCGTTGGCGGCCTGGGACTATGCGTCTTGGGGGGTGGAGTAGGCTGATTCTGGTTGGGGACTAATGAGTGCATGGAAAGCAGTGGGGTGCAAGATGGAGACAAGGCGAAAGAACTGGCTGTGTGTGGACTTGCGACGTCGGTCGATCGTGGAAGAGACTTGCTGCGCCCCGGAATATTAATAGTCAGCCCATGACGGATAGCTGACCCGCTCCGTGCTGTTGAAGGTCGTAGGTCGAATTGTGGAGACGTGAGAGGACTAAGGGGTGATGGCGTGGGAATCTGCGGCGACCTGTGTGGTACACGCTCATAATGCAGGCTGGCAACCGCATTTGAGTTCCAAGACCTAAGAATCTTCGATTTCCTTTGTCTACGACTCCATAGTGGAGATGGCTTAGGCGAATGTAGCTCGGCTTGAGATTCAGTCGTCGTTGGCGAGCCCTCTAGGCGCCTAATAAATACCATGTATGGTATGCAGGCCGTGCATACGCTAAGGCACACATGGACCTGCGAGAGGATAGCTGGTAGCCATAGTTCACTATTGGGTCGAGAATCGAGGTGGCTATGGGATGTGAGGGTATCGAACCAAATCAATCGTATCAACGAAGCGGCCGCAACAAGCGCTCGAGGACTGAAGCAGGCCACGACAGCCATATTACGTGAATCTCTCAGTCGCTTGTTTATTACCATGCTCACTGACAGCATGATCATAGCTACCTCGGTGGACATGTCGATGATGCAGTAGACCATCCAAAATGCTCGCTGATCATGTCAGTATCCGATCTCATTCACCATGCTTTCGGGCTATTTGCTTACTGTATTGAAGCATCGTAGGGAGCTTGACTCCCAAGTTGTTGGCAATCGGCACTGGAAGGCGATGGCAACTATCGACGCGATGCTCCAGAAAGAAACAAAAGTCGCAAAACCGGCTATCGCTTTTTGGTGCATGCGCACAACGGATAGAACGGTGTAAAAGAACAGAAGTAACGAGATTTTCGAGAAGTAAAGTGATGAAATGTAGAGGAAGTCGGAAGCGTAGTTGCCTTTCATGAGGACACTGGCACGCTCAATGGCCAAAGGACCCGGATAACCAAGGCCTTTGAAGGCAAGCAGAGAGGTTGTAACCGATAGAGCGATTGCGAAAATCTGTGAGTTTAGCCTGAGGACTCTATCCATAATTTGAAGGACTTACAGTTGCCATGAAGATGAGGAAGTCATCTAGCGCGACCTTTTGTAATACGACTGCTTTCACAACTTGACGAGCGAAAAAGACAGATACTGTGACCCCTAGAATTATCCATGTCGCTAAAAGGACGTTATCTGATCTATCCTGACTTTCCGCGTTTGTTCCTTGTGTTGCAGTGGCTGTGGACAAATACATGCCGGTACCAAAACCGTGAAGTCAAGTGTATGATGCAAAAAGAAATGATAAAAAGATTGAGATCAAGTACACGGAAGAAAAAACGAACATAGGAAATGTAACGGCGAAATGGGGCGCTTTTCGTATTGACAGTGATGTTGACTGTGAACAGAACGATGAGGAACGAAAGTACAAGCAACCCCAGAGTAGCCTCGTAGTTAGCACAGCACAATCAGGTACTTAAAAATAACCAGGGGCTCTTCCGAGATCAGACATGAGACGCGACACGCTCAGAATATCACCAAGACATATTCTCGTCGAGGCACACTACGAACAGCAGCTCGGCAAAGGTGGTCGTTGACGATTCCACTCCAAAATGAGACTAGCAGGAAATACATTCTAGTCCTGCGAGCTAAACATGGAAAACACCACTGCTGTGTAATGGTAAGCGCATAGGCGAATGAAAGCTCTCGCGTCATCCACCTATTCTTGGGGCCATAAGCGCCAGCTCTCATCTGCAGAGCGAATCATGGTGTGCAGCGTGCTGACATGCAGGACAGGGCTACGCATCCTTTCTTATCGATACCGGCGGATAAATGCTCTTTCGCAAAATTGGCAAAGTCTGCCCAGTTGCATCTAGCATATCCATAATCGCATGTGAAATGCAGTGTGAATGGTAGAGTCGGGAGGTTCGCTCACACGCTCAGTACCTCGACGTTTAGACCCGCAGCGAGTATGCATGTCGAATCTAAGAAACGATACAGTTGATGCGCTGCCAATTGCCAGGTTGCCAGTCCGTTTGCTGTTCGCAAAACTTCGGCAGTTGCCTTCCAAGATTCAGTCGTGGATCACGACTTCCAAGAAGGGAGGGAACGGCCCGTAATAACAATGGGCGGGAGATTGCTCAAATGCGCACGCACCATGGTTCAGAGCCATGAATTGATGTTCAATGGATTCAGCTGCTGACATCGAGCACGGTGTCTTACTTGTATCCTGGGCTGTCTCAGGTCTTCGGGCACCGAACAACAGTCACTGTCTTTATCCTCTCTACACACTCATTGTCCAGTATGTACCAAGGTACGTGACTCTTTTCGGCTTTCGAACCGTCGCCCTGAAGCTGCATCGGCTCGGGGTTGGTGATTTCGAGATCTATAGGGCGAGATGTGAAAATTGCGAAGAGGCGCTGAAGTAACAGTAGTGCGAGACACCCGAGCAGTAAGTGTCGAATTTCAGATAGGCTCCTTGTGTACTTTTAGAAGTAACCCACCTACTAGAGATCGCCCAGTTGTGTGATGTTTATGAAAGCCACGGCTCGTCTAGTACCGAAGCGAGGTTAATGGTGTGGTGCTATGGTGAGACGATCTGACAGCAGATTCGAGGATCAAAGTTACATTCAATTCGAATTAGTTTATGAAGCACCACGTCAACGCACCCGGATTCGAACGTTGACTGAGTTGAGAAGGTCCTTTGGCTTCGTTCTGTTGTCGATCATTTCTTTAAAGGGCTGTTCGGCGTTTCTACCGTAGTTGCTGGGCGCCTTCGGTCAGCACAGCACACCCCAGGATTCTGTTCTAAGGCGTCCTAGATCATCAGTGGAAGCAAAACAGAATGCATGGAGCTGCAAAGTTACCCGTATCGCTTGACGAAATACAAAGTGCGGTTTGAGGTAATGAACGTACCTGTGATAAGAAAGCACGGAAGAGAGTCGCACAACACTACATAACAAGGGTATAACATATGGGTGCTGCATCCGCATTGATCTCAAGTCCAGCATTCCGGGGCCGAGTACATTGACTAGACACCGCTCGGCGATATTCTCCAGCTTGCGAAGTAAGTCAACAGAGTTTGATCAGAAGGCCCTTCTGAGATGAGAACGCACTTTCTAACCAGTTAGCCATGCGATCATCGCGGATGTACTTGCTTAACAACACAGCTACAGCCTATTGTTTATCTTTGTGCCAGTGCAACTTTCTCCTGGGTGACACAACTCTGTCCGCATGTGCACATAGGACTGAATAATACTCTGCTATCAACTTTCGGTGCCAGGAACTTCTTCTTATCTCGGTACTTTTTCAGAGCTCATCTATTGCATAGCAACCATGGCCAAGGATTCCTTGGATGAATCGGAACGTTCCCTCTTCGATCACAGGTCTGCTAATCACAATCCTCAAGAATCTGGTTATCTCACTTCTCGGGGTCTCTTGTTGAAATGGGTCTCCGGGTCGATGCTCATTTTACTTCTCCTCAACGCTATGACTCTTTACAAAGTCATGCTAGAGGCTAGCAGAGGTCCCGCGCATCATTGTAACATCTCTAGCGCACCAAAGGCAGATGTCTTTGCTCTATCTGACAGGACTGGAGCGGTACCGTACTGTAGGCCCAAACCTCCCAACCACACCTTTTGGTACATGGTTAAGACCCTTTGCAGTTCCGACACAGCTTCGAGTTTTTCAAAATGAGTCTCGTTGGCAGATTGAAGCACCTATATCTGCATCCGACGATGATATGAATACGCTAAGGTCAGCTTGGGTGGAGTCATTACCCAGTGAGTACAACCTGAGTCTCGCTTAAGTTCCTCTTTTGATATGATTCCAAGGTGACCAGTACGTTCGCTTGAACAATGTGGACGAACATCTAGTTCCGCCGCCTCTAGTTGATCCTCCAAATGATGGTGCGAGAGCTTACGTAGTTTCGGTTCTACACCAAATCTACTGCCTGGGAAGTCAAGCCCCTTTCCTGCGAAAGCTAAAGCTAATTCGCGGTGTAGGAGTCACTTCAGATGGCTTTGTACCGCTCAATTTGAGGCCAACTTATTATCCTAGACGTAGAGATGAAGTCTTTTGTAGAACATTTCAATCACTGCGTTGGTCAGTACAGCTCATTCATACTCCATGCTCAACGCTCACCTTTGCACAGCGTATCTGCGCGAGTCCATTACATGCTGCGCAGATACAGCACTAGAAGCAGATAATCCTCGCGCCAGAGGCATGGGTTCGACGCATATTTGCAAGGACTACCAGGGCTTACTAGCATGGGCAAGCAAAAACAGCCCGTGAATAGCAAGAAAGAGAAGGGTAGAGATGTTGATATGGCTTTATGACATGAATGTGATGGATTTCAAAGGTGAATGAGTTCTCTTGTTCGACAATTCATCACAGCGGTGCGTTTGAGCCATAGGATCAAAGCCATTTGGTTGTGATGTTCAGCGTTTGCTAGAAACCATTCCAAGGTTGTCTATCGTCGGCCGGTTGGCAGCTTCATCGGATGCGGCGGGCAAACAGGGGTTTAAAATCTGCCGTTTGATCGTGTGGAGATTAATGGGTATCATTTATCGGATCATTGTAACGAAATTCATGGTTAGTCACGTCATAGTGTTTCCAAATTGCGGGGAAAGTGGGGCACTGATGTAAGTGTAAGTGGAGTCCTGGCGGTGAAGTGCCCGCAGGCGCCAAGCCGCCGGGCGGACGAAATTTGACCAAGTGCATCTGTAGACTATCATACCTACTCGCTCGGCCGAGGTCGAGAGGTTATCAGACTTATACTTCTAGTTCCTCTTCTGTGACGAGGAGAACGATACCTGGACTGGTATCAATAGCATACGCCAAGACAACAATGCTAGCCTTCTGCGCAGTAATATTGCTGCTGCATACTCTAGTGGTTGCTGCTGTCGGTAATGATGCGCCACGATGCACCTCCAAAGCCTTTACCGACCCGCAGATTGGTCGTGGCGTTACCATACTCTCGATCAAAGCACAGCCCCAGTACAACTTTACGAGTGACCAAGGAGCACCTTGGCAGCCTGCCCTGAACGGTCTGGACTTTTGTCAGGTTCGCGTTTTCCTTACGCATCAAAAGAAGGATGATGTCGAACTCGAGACTCAAGACAAGGTGCTTGTCGAAATTTGGTTGCCACTCGATGCGAACGATTGGAATGGACGTCTGCAGGCAACAGGTGGTGGAGGCTTTGCGACAGGCATGTTTGGGGCACATCTAGGTTTGTTCATTTGGGTCTCACCTTTACCGTTATCTAACGCTCTTTAGGTGACGCTATCAAGAAGGGATGGGCTGCGGTCTCTACAGATGGCGGACACGATCCCGCCATTGGCAAATTCTGGGACGCCTCGTGGCTTTCTACGAATACTAAGGCACATGATGGGCGGAGCGGAACAAATGGCAACAGGGACGTGAATTGGGGTTTGCTCCACAACTTTGCATCTCGCAGTACGATCGACCAGATTCTCATTGCCAAAAGCATCACCTATAAGTACTATGGGTCGAAACCGCATCACTCTTACTGGAATGGATGCTCGACTGGAGGAAGACAGGGGTACGCTGTGGCACAAAAGTACCCTGAGCTTCTTGATGGTATACTGGCGACAGCCCCAGCCGCGAGTTTCGTGAATCTGGTCGTTGGTGAACTGTGGCCACAGGTTGTGATGAACAGGGCAAAGATTTATCTGTCCAATTGCGAACTGGAATACTTCCGATACCAAGCAATCAAAGCTTGTGAGAGTGAGTTTGACTTGAAGACGGGCATACTCGAAGACCCTCAGGCGTGTGAGTGGTCACCAGCAAGCCTGGTTGGCGAATCATTCGAGTGCGAAGGGCAGCAAGTCACCGTTTCTCAAGAGATGGCTGAAGTCGTACAAGCTATCCACGATGGACCAGGCAGCACGGTTGCCGACAAGAAATTTACTGGACTCGCTTGGGGAGTGCCAATGACGGCTCTTGCAGATATCACAACAGCCGAAGATGGCACCCGCTCTCCAAATCCCTTCAGCATCCCCACGAATTGGCTGCGGCAAGTAATCCTCCAGGACGAGGATTTTGACTTCTCTACGCTAGATGAAGACCGCTGGCATTCACTCTGGGTGTCAGCATTGTCTGAATTTGGTGGCATCCTCAACACTGATGACCCGGATCTTTCTAAATTACGAGACTCAGGAACTAAAATGCTCACCTGGCACGGAATCGACGATCCGGTGATTCCATATCAGCATACCACCGAGTATAGACGGAAGGTTGAGGCTATTATGGGTCCTGGTGTTGATGACTATTATCGCTTGTTCCTTGCGCCTGGCGTGTTGCACTGTGGCGGCGGTGTCGGCCCGGTTCCAAAAGACCCTCTGGACACGCTTGTGAAATGGGTCGAAGACAATGAACAACCTGAAACTCTGGAAGCCGAAATCGTTGGTGCAGATGGAGATCTTGTCACCAGGAACCTTTGCATTTATCCTGCTGTTGCAAGGTATATCGGAATCGGAGACCCTAAGCGAGCTTCGACATGGACTTGCGTTGGCGGCACTGAAAGACCATCTACAGCCGAGCAGATCGTAGAGAGCGAGTTTGACTACGGAAGTATGCACCAAGCTCCATTGGTAGGTGGCGACCACGAGAACAAGCCAGAGAGGGAATCAGGCCGCCCTGAGGAGATCTTAGTAGGGCTCAAAGATCGCATCGAAGGCCTCGGACTGGGTCTACACGCGGAATGAGACCATGACAACCTCATTCGTGGCCTGGACAGACCCATCGCTGCAGTTTCCCTCGAAGCCAACGAAAATCGGTCGGCGGCAGAGCTATGTTACGTCCAGCCGGCGTAAAGTTGCAGATGACATTAGCAAGCGCATTGCAACTGCCGCCGAGCCATGCTTCGGAGAATTTCGATTGATGTGGGATCCAACCGAGAACCGCTGTGAACTATATTGGTGGAAGATGATTGCTCAATTTGACTTCCGCGGGGAATAGCCTGTACCAGAATTTATCCATCATCACTCATTTACTACCGCTTTAAGTGACGTTCACTGTTCTGCGATACATATAATCCTGGCATTTTGCTTGTTACCAAGCCACATAAAGGGCGGTGTTGGCATTGCGAAGACTGATTGTAGCAAAACGACACTGACCCAAAGAGGCTTTTCAAAAAATGCGCCTGAGCATCTCCGTTCTCGCCCTTTTTATTTATGCTTGTGCTGTAAGGGCGCAATGGCCTGACGACCCTGACGACAATAGTCCAGGGTGGCCAGACGAACCGCCTGACGATGACCCACCACCATGGCAGCCAAGACCTACATGGCGACCAACGCCCACACAAAGGCCCACTACTGCTTCAGCTGCTCCAGTTCCAAGTCCCACAGACGATCCCGAGGATCCACCGGCACCAATATTCACTGGCGTCGACACTTTCGACAATGCGACAGTGTATCAACCAGACGATTCGACGCACTACCTCACATCTCCACGCACAGAGAACCTGCCGAACAACACAATTCTAGCGGTCTGGAACGACTCCGCTCAAACAAGCGGCACGCTACAGATCTACCAATCTACAAACAATGGATTCTCCTGGTATGCACACGGCACTGCAAAATCGGCTACCTCGGGAAGGAAACTTCTTGAGCCACATCTCGTTTTTGTGCCATCACTAGGCGATGATACTAATATAACGCTACTGGTTGTCAATGCTGTAGATGCCAAAAGTACCAACATTGAGCTCTACGCATCAACAGATCTCGGTGCTACTTTTGACTTTGTGAAGCAGATAACCAAAGGAGGTGTGGCTGGCCTGAAAGCTGTGGGAGAGCCCCATATAGTTTTATAGTAGGTCATGCTGATGAGTAAAGCCGGATATTAGATTATATGCTAAGCCTCGACCAGCAACAACCGCTTGACTATTTACTACTCCGATCAAGGAGATAGCAAGCATAGACAGAAGATATCACAAAAGTCAACAAAAAGTATCTATGGGTCCTGGGGCGGTGCTACCGACGTAGTTGCGTCCAGTATCTTGGCAGATCAAAACGGCATGGGAAGTGTCGCAAAGGTAGGCCAGTCGTTTGCGCTGTGACAAGACAAACCAATGACAGAGTTTGCAGCTCACAAACAATCAATACATCATCGTCTTTGAGTCGGAAGAAACCGGCAATGGTACCAGCCCCTTGAGTTCCGTGAAATTCAAAGTCGCCACATCGCCCGAGGGTTTTGGCACAGCGAGTACGCACGGTATCATCACGGCCACTGGCATCAAGCCTCAAGGTGCTCCTTCCGTTACATGGTCTTCGATTGGTGGTAAAAATGGTACCGTCGTTGTTTCTGGCTCGACATCAAATCTTTTATTTGTCAACCAGGCACTTGGACAAGGGCTTTGGAGAGTTATTTCAACAACCGCAGCCCGTGCTTATGGGCGAGAGGTACACGCAGGTACGATTTCCTGCACGAAATGTGTGTATTACGCTGACAGCTTGTAGTGCCTGATACAAGAGCACTGCGCATTACTGGTGGCTCGGAGACTACTGACGAATCAAGCGACATCTTGGTAACATACATGAACTTCGAGGAAGCTCTTGTGGCTGCTGAGTAGAGCGAAAATCGTGGAATATGACGTATTTTCATTTGCGGAAAGTTGATGTACCCTTGAGAGATAGGTATTCATCATGAACCGACTTCATGCTATTTACAAACCTGGTAGACTGGACTGCAATGTCCGAGAACGTTGCATTTCTTTGCAATTTCTGCTGCCCTGAGACTTCTTCCCTAGTTTCTGTGCATCGCGGACTGCCTTGATCCTGCTCATTTGAACTTCCTCCGGACATTCCCACATTGCTCGATTCATCACAACACTCTTGCCCCTATTCGCGAGCACAATCTATAACCCGAGACTAGAACCATCAGTCACTGCGAAGCAATTGGAAGCGATTAATTTTGCCCTAACTTTAGATTGTCGGCTGCCACTTTGAGCCAAGCATCTGTCGAGAGCTCACAGCTCGCTTGGGTCATGGTAGGCATAGATCCTTAATTGCCGAGAAAGTCTATGAGGACAGCCTTGAACTTCCATCCATAGTTGACTAGCGTTTGGAGATTAGACAATATCAGATCCAGCACAGAACAATAGGCTGGAGTATCGACCCCGTCTAACTCTCGATGAATGTTGGTAGGCCTTGTACGACCGTACGGGTGAAGAACAACAACGAGGTTCTTCTGGTGACTGGTATTGGTATTACTGACCTATGAATGTGGGTACTACTAAGGTATACCTCAGCTCAGCGCAAGTCGGACCGATGCAGGACCGAGGCAGGTATCTTGCGCGCAGCGTCAGGTGACAGGATATGTGTATCCCGACAATGATAAAACCTAGTTTCAACCCGAACTTCGAGCGTGAGGTGGCAGTTCAAGCTCTCAAAGAAATGCAAGCCAGAAAATGTCTCCCTCAGCTGTCGGCAGTGTTCTGGACGTAGTGTCATTGACTGTTCGTTCCAATGCCGGCCACATCCATCCCATATCACAATGATCTTGCTGATGAGCTGCTGGAGTTGTAGTCCAAGGTTGTAAGGGTCTTTTCGGACCAGTTTCGAAATGGCTTTTGCTGGAACGGCTGCGTTCGTGGTGCTATTATATGTCTTTCCGAAGACGAACGGACGCGTGCGGTAAATGTACACAACCAACTTGGCAACGAAGCCGGTGCGCATGAAACTGGGTAGCTTTACAGCTTTGTTGTTGCTGGTCTTGAAGAACTTGAGTTCGCCATCTTCTTGGGTAATGGGGCGCACGCCGTCTTCCAGGTCCATTAAAAGGTGATAAAACATCATGTCGCGAAGCTCCAATAGCATTATCGTCATGAGCAGCCAGGGAAAGCTGCTGATTAACGATTCACAATATTCTTCGAGCGCTTGGGAAGCCCCAGTGGTCGCATAATTCTGGCGTGCCTCGATCACGGGCAGACTCTCATCGAGGCCTCGCCGGTTGGATTTCGCTTTGCGTACTGTAAACTCCTGGTGGTAGACACCATCTTCTGCCATGATCTAAATGACAATGAGAACTTAGTACAGTGATATACGCATTGACCACTATGAAGGTGGCATGAGTAGCGACCTACGATTCTGCGCGGATGAATTCGCAATGAAGCTCGTTCTACTTCTTGCGATCGTCGTCCATGTCGTCTACGGTAGCGCGAGGAAGGTTACCAAGTGCTTAATCTTTGGGGACAAGGGCGATGTATTGTGTAAATTTGGAGCGGCAGTGCCAGCGTTGGATCAGGAGTAAATTATTTTAACAATGGATTATGTGACCTTACTACTTGCAGCCTAGTCCCAATGGCTCCAGTGAAAGCGATCCTAGTGCTGGGTGTAAGCACGTGCAAGTCGCCCCACAGGCCACACAGCCACACTACCTTACAGCAAGTAGACTCAAATATTCATAGAACAAATATTGCTCAACCGCTCTATCATCACAGCCCATCTCATTGCTCTACCTGGGGTCTTTCGGTGCAACATAACACCCGTTGGGCGTCTACAATTCATCGCATGCGACGTGACGTCCTGGTGTGAGTTGTACGCATCTTTCCGGCAGAGAATTTTTTAACATCTCACAGAAACATGAGGCAAACTAATTCGCTGTACGAAAATACAAATGTGCCGTCGTTTCTAGAGGCGTCCATCGTAAGACCCGCTAGAATGAGGGCCCAGACCAAGCGAGTGTCGGAAGCCGAGATCACGAAGATGGTCGAGCTTTACGCACAGAAATCATGCCAGCTTCTCTGTGACAAAGTCATCAACCGAATCTCAAGAGAGTTACGAGATCTTATCTACCAGCATGTCGTCAAGGCGGATTGCATATATGTTGGACTGCAATACCTCAGCAACAGGGGCCATCCCTGCGAGAATGAGCGCAATGCGCATCACTGGGACGTAAGATACGTGGCCGAGCTATGTTAGTCGAGCTTGTGCAAATCTGATATCACCAGTCCATGTTATTCTTCTGGGACACGAAGAGGAATAATGAAGTTATCGAATCGTTCATGGCATCAGATCCATAGGGCTTGGGTATTAAACCTTTCGAGTATATCTCAAAGGTGAGATTCGACCTTGTCGATGATGTCTTGCATTATCATCGACTTAGAGAGACGAGATCGAAATGCACCGCCGCGACACATTACCCTGTTAGATTGACTGCACCATTCAAGGTCTTTGCCAAGTTCCGCTTTCCTATTCGGGTCAAGTTCTCGATTCGCATACATACCTTCGGGAGCTTAGAGTCCGGCTGCTTGTTTGGCATCGACTTGCACCATACCCTGGAAGAGATCCTCAAAGACCTTAGACTGCTACATGCAGCTGGCCGTGAATTTACAGTGTAGTGGTCGGAGCTGGAGGACTGTGAGTTTATATCAGACACCTGTTCACTTTCTGTGGAGCCATGGGAGAAGAAGATTTGCGACGTAAGTTCATTCGAAATCCAGTGAAAGCACATCCTTCCTCAGACTTTGCAACAAATTGGATGGAAATACGCTTTCAGTCGAAGCTTCCGCGGATAGCACGCACCACGTGTAAGCTTTTATACCATCTCGACATAGCATGAGTACATGAATCCGGCTCTGTAGCCGGTGCTGGTTGGCAGAGATATCGCGAAATGGACGATCATAGTGGCGTTCTGGGACGATCAGCTTATGTGTCTCCCCGATCTGCTCAAAATGGGGTACTAGCGGCGCCAACATCAGTGAGCAACTCAAAATTTGCTGAAGGGGCATAATAGAAAACGCGTATTTGAGATTTTGGTTTGCTTTTCATGCCTATGCATTTTCTCATTGCTGTTCGCTTTGACGTTATACGCATCTCGCTGATAGAGCCATGTATCCGCGAACTGGTCGAGGAGCCGATTTTTAATGCTAGCAGAGAAGTCAATGAATAATTAGCGCCTCTTCGAATTTTCATTGACTTATTTTGACGTTCCACGGGTGAGAACAGCTCCACGTGAGCACGCATCGCGTCATTCGAGCCAGCACTAGCGCGCTTTGCGTATCCTCAAGTTCCCCCAACCTTAGCCTCACTTTCCTCACTCTGTCAGAGCAGCCATCCAAGATATATCCGACCTGCTGTCCGACGCGATGGCGGAGTTGGTAAAGCTCGAAGCTGAGTGCAAGCGCTTGCACGAGCAAAGCCTTCGGTGAGTGCACTGAATAAATGTGCTAGGCAAATACCGACTGCATGCAGAGCACTAGAAGAGGAGTCGAGAGCGGACCAGGAGCACCGAGTCATACATAAGAAGATCAAGCATCTACGACGCCAGCGCAAAGTACTTCTGCAGTGCTCCACCGTCAAGAAGAGCGAGGCAACGGAATTACTGGGAGAGTACGCAAGTTGGGCGAATACATTCGTAGCGCCTTCCCTCGTGGCGTCCGCGAAATGATCTATGGTCATATGTATGCATGTGACGAGATGCACGTCACTCGTGGTGACAAATGGCCCCGGCTGAGTGAACGCGCAATCTACTTTAATTGCTATTCAGAAAAGGAATAGTGCGTATCTAGTGTATATGTTGGTAGGGTCTTAGCACTAGTGCTGAAAGGAAATAACTATAACTGCATTGTATTCGATTGATCTATGTTGTGTGTGAAGCAAGAGAAGAGAACTACAGAAGAGCGGAGTCAGGGGTTCTGGTCTGAGCGCTGCTCAGACGCCGCGATCAGTGCGCCTGATCGCGTAGCTAAGATATCAACGATACCTGTGATCCGACAGTATAAGAATATACCGGAATAAAAGACATATGGTGGGATTCATGTTAGGTGGGCGAAACCATGCTCCGACAGTTGAGCGAGCACTACTACCGTACCGTCCTCTTCTTGTTTGAAGCCGATTGCGAGCTTCTTCCAAAGTTTTGGATCACCGATCAATGGGGCCTGAGATTTATCCCTGGTGATATTGCGACCAACATTGGAATCTCGGTCAATTGTGCCAGCTATGGCTTCGCTGGTATAGAATCGATCTTACGCGATGGATCAGACTCAGCCAATCCCAACAACGGCGGCTGGGGTGCTACTACTTCTGCCTGGGGAGACTCGTCTGCCCCGGCTCCCAAGCCTTGCGAAGCATTGTCACTAAGCCTTGAGCACCTCTTCGGCTTTAGAGCTGGCACAAACATCTCCATCCGGTTTTCAGTGGAAACCATCAACAAGCGCAACTGTTTGGATGGCCAGCAGTGGATGTGCGAGGCTGTCATGCCGGTTCTCTTGTCAACACTGCAACGCCTCAAGGTGGTCGGCTACAAGCTCAGAATCGTTCCCAGTACCGAGGACTTTTGGGCAGTCAACCGTGGCACGAAAGACGATTTCACCATTTCAGGGCAAAGGTTAGACAAGGATGCTATACAGACATCCTTTGGACTCGTAAGTACATAGCTCCTCAATAGTATGGCACAATGCTAACGGTCATAGCTCAAGGCTCGAGCACTCGAAAACCTTCCCGCGCGAAGTGCGTGACATCATGTATGTCCATCTCTTACAGGACGAAACGTACGAAGTTAACGACGATATTATACCAATGTAGGCACGGATAGTTGGGGTAATCGCGCACGGTGGCCAGATCGACATACGCATAGTCACCTCACAAAAGCAGCATCTATGGGCAAGCATATTGTCCGGGAGCTAGAACAAGTATATCTTCGTACTACAACTTTTGTGTTCAAAGGTGATTGTAGATCCATGTCGAGGTTCAGGCTCGCGGACCATCTGGATCTAGGTCTCATTCCTGCACACTTCATGGTCAACGTGCAAGTGCATATTGCGTGTGAGACGTTCGATCTGGATTCTGGAGCCCTGCAGAACAACGGTTGGGGCAGCTGGGACACCTATCCCCGTCTGCATGCCTCGGAAATGGCAATCAGGTTGGAGAACCTCTTTGGCTTCAGAACAGGCTCCAAGATTCTTATTGATCCGTTCATTGATTCCAGTCGAGTAGCGAAGTCCATCAGTCCGGAGCAGTGGTTGTGCAACAAAGTCGTTCCCTTGATCTTTGAAAGCCTCCGCCGTCTCAACCAAGGAGGATACAATATCAAACTCAGACTTGGCGACGATGGCTTTGTGCTGAAAGTGGG
This sequence comes from Parastagonospora avenae f. sp. tritici 18332-5, assembly GCA_022559985.1. Classification (NCBI taxonomy): domain Eukaryota; kingdom Fungi; phylum Ascomycota; class Dothideomycetes; order Pleosporales; family Phaeosphaeriaceae; genus Parastagonospora; species Parastagonospora avenae. The sequence continues at coordinate 146,223 of JAFJTR010000072.1, forward strand.
GGATAACATGGTTTCCATGGAGGAATTGAGGGAAGAACTTTACAAGGTGATTGCCATCAAACAGATTCGCGAAATCAAGCTGACAATCACAGATACAAGACGATATCAGACGCCGTGAGGAAGAGCAAGACGCGATACCTTATTCGCTGTGTGCCGACACTATCTTCGATATAGCAACGACGCAAGCGATGAGTTCTTCCAACAACACTGTCACAGCTGTCGGAGGTGCCGGAGCTGTCGGAGGTGTACAAGATTTCCTCTCCTCTATTCGAACTTGGTCCTAGACGAAGGCATCGAAGAGAACGCCGCGCACAAGGGCCATGTCATCGAAGAGGCCGAGGAGAGAAGTCATGACAACGCAGACGCTGACAGTCATGAAAACAACAACAATGCAGCCGCGCGCAAGAACCACGACGACGACGACGAAGATGAGGCTGCACACACGAGCAACGAAGCTTCCTCTGAATCCAAAGAATAGTGAACCTGCTACCTGCAAAATACACAAGCCTCCTACAAACTCGACGGAGAAGAGTGAACCGACCGCCCAATTACGTACGCTGCCGTATCCTGACAGCTGCCACCATCGAAACCCATCCAAGCAACTAAGCACCCAAGAACACCAAGCTATCTCTTTCTAAACAGCTTACTTGTTGGCATAAGCAGCCATCAGCCCTACACATGCGGCTGAACGCGATTGCCGATCGGTCAAACTGTTTTCGGCAAAGCTGCTTGCTAGCATACGTGCTTCATGCGAGTCAGACATGGGATTGCTGGCGTGAGCACCTAGATAAGCATATAAACATACCTTGATGAACGTCGTGCTCGGCTGTACACTTCCCGCATCCTTGGTTTTGTGATTGTGAAATTCGTTTCAATTTTCATGTTTGGGTATAAGGTGCAGGATGGCGAATCAACATGTCCTTCGTGATCACGCGCTGAGGTATGCGATATTAAGCTTACAATTTCGAAAGATAAACATACTGATACCTCACACAGCACGCAACGCACTCTCCACCGCCAGCTTTCCCTTCAAACCCACCTCCAAACCCAACTCCAAGCCCTTCAAATCCACCTCCTGAAATCCACCTCCGCCGAACAACATGCCATCACCGCCCTCGCAAAATCAGAATGCGCCCAACTCTGCAATCAAGTCATGACCCAACTGCCTCGCGAGCTGCGCGACATGATCTACCAACACCTCAACACCTCGTCCAATAAACGCATCAGCCGCGAGTACTTCCGCTCAACCATGGATCACACGACACAGCTGCACACATACAACGCCAAGAATTGGAAAGCGGCGCATTACCCCGAGCATTACTGGGACGCGGAATATGTCGGCGCAAGCTTCCTGCAAGAACTGGTGCAAGTATATTTCCGCACCTCGACGTTCGTGTTCGGCGACGATGACGGGTTGATCGAGCAATTCCTATCCACCGATCAAATGGGCGTTGGATATGCGCCGAAAGAACTCGTATCCAGTATCGAAGTATATCTCAACGCGATGACATACGATCGCACAACGTGCGTAGGATATATGTTCGGGTGCGCGACAAAGCCGGAGCGATTAGTTGCTGCGCTGAGAGGGGTGGAGGGGTTGAAGAAGGGTGCGAGTTTGTGGTTGTATATTGAGACGAGGGCGGGGGATGCGGAGCAGAGGGCGAGGCAGATTGGGACGGTTTGTGAAGCAGTGTTACCGTGTTTGAAAAAGGCGAAGGCGGCTGGTTATTCAGTGCGGTTGGTGGTTGATAAGAAGGAGGAGATTGGGCTGGATGATCTAACGGTCGAACATCCGGCAAGAGCCGTTTTTGAATCCAATTTCGATCCTGGGGTTAAGATATAGCGTCGGTGCATTGACTGCTTCTGGAAAGAGTGTCCCGCCCGATTTGAGGAAGTGGGCGCGGACTGAGGTTTTGATGTGTACAGACACTGGACGCGCACCACTTACATAGAGACATTTCAGGGGTCTGTTACTCGGTCGGTGAAGAAGATTGTTCGAGATAGTAGTTTGTTGATATGTTTATCGACGCGAAGCTGGACTCAAATAGTCGGTCAGATTGTGTACTAGGCCGAACAGATTGTTGCAGACTGTATAGAGATCTTTCATTCAAGCGCTGGTGATATTTCGCCGCCCTTGCTTTCGCCGAAGAGTGAGGACTCATAAGAGAGCAATGCCCAGCTTCGGTAGATTTCCCACATATGCAATATAAATTAGTTCTCCTCTCGAAGGTCTCCCCAGCTTATCCTCATATAACACGGACGAGCACCCATCTCCTTGATAGCGGCATTCAGATCACATATCTTGCCTGCATGCTCCGCTAGTGTCGTTGGGCGCAGGATGATGCCCCGAATAGAAGTTCTTTTTCTCAGAGAGTCAGAGACACAGTCCTTATGGGCATGAAGCAGATGCCATTATGATGAGGACCTGACGTGACAACAAACGCTCCTGCAGCGCCCATGCGCGCATTGAAAGAGTTGAGTTTCGATATCCACGCAACGCCTCAGTGATATCAATCAACAGGTGGTCTGCGCGCCATTGGATAGAAGAGGAACTGGGGCGATTTTGGTGATGTCACGATCTCTGAAGCAAGACTTTGTAGCCTGATCAGTAGTTCCTGTGGCTATACATACATCTGATGTAGCATAGACTTTTCACATGATATTGACGTGGTGCTCCCAATCTTCTCAACTCCCAGGCCCGGCCTGGAGTATGCAGAGCGAGTCGATCTGGAGGTATGGAATCCGCACCCAACGACATATCTCGATCGCATCGCGGAAGTTATCGGGCAGCATCATGGTGTCAATTCCATTCTGCTCGTAGGTAGGCATGGCTTCTTGGGAAAATCTCAGGAATGGGACCTCGCCCCAGCAGTGGCTCAGAGCAGCGTATTCGGAGTCCTTCTGTACCTTGAGGCGAAGGACTATGCGGACAGGATCTATAGAAACGTCAAGCAGGCGCGGGGGGTACCAGTTGGGCCGGTCCTCTGTCCGCCCTGAGGAGCTCTTACGGCGATTCTCGAATAGCTCCAAATCGCCATTGTCAGTAAGATGCTGGTGCTGGAAAGTGCCAGAGCACTTTGCATGACCTCGTCGACATGCCTGGTACCATAGACGTGAGAGCTTCGAAACTTGATCCGAGCGCGTAGAAGAGGAGAAGTTGGTGTAATCTCGATGAACTTGGTGGTTGTCAGGAGAGAGACCCAGATCAAAATGAGAATAGTCCTTCTCTGGAGGCGCAGGTATGAGTTTATAGTCCCAGGAATCCACAAACGGACTTTGGGGCCCAATGAATAACAAAACATTGATGAGTCGGTGACCATTAGGCTTGTGAGTTTGGTATCTCAAGAACACAAGCTTCGAGCCGGTGACTTGTATAGCCGCGGTGTCTGTCTCGGCGAGAATTCGACGATGAACCCTCGAGCATACGATGCAGCGTCGTCTGGCACTGAGTATGAGATCCTGTAGAGAAGTCTCACGGCGTCTCCGTATCTTTTCTCCGGACCTGTGGGAAGGCGTGTAGGGTTTGCAGTCATCACACAACATAATTAACGATATCGTCGGTTGCTGATGAGGCGAGGCTGTGCAGGCGTCTGCAGCTTCGGTCTCGTGATTTGTTCATGTCGCTTACGGCCCTGGCATTAGATGGCGCGACAATTCATGCCTGTTCTCACGCATTGCAGCGAGCAGTATATCGTAGCGATAGCTAAGCCTGTCTGTTGTTAAAGTCTTTTCCTGGATTTCTCGTGGTCTAAGAAGCACTTGAAGCTATGCAGGCTGTTGTATAAGTAGCTAGAGGCTCTCCAATGTCGCAGTGACCAATGCCGCGAATACTGTACGATTGTGATATTGTCAAAAGGGTCCATGCTCCGCGGGCGTGGTCGGATGGTGGACATGGACGAGAAATGGTGGACAGATGCAGGGCGAGATGTCATGACGCCATGCGCGATGTTTGATCGTCAAAGCTCAAGCTCGCCGCCACCCCGCGGTTTCGTGAGCATGTGAAGCAGCTGCGCATCGCTTTCACTCCTAACTCTTTCCCAAACAATACACAAACATTCCACATGCGCTTTCCCACCTTCCCTACACTCCTGCGTACCTTCCACACCGTTTCAAACACGACCGGCGCCTTCTTCCGGGCGAGCTCTGCAAACAGCATCGGGCGCACCATCTACGGCACTCCTCAGCGCACGATTATCTACCGATCTATGCCCAACATCCCCTTCCTAGGTGCGCTTTTTGGATCTTCTAGCAGCATGGCGGACAACACGAACTACCCTGTGCAGAAGGCCGAGGGCGAGTGGCAGGCGCAACTATCGCCAGGTATGTTCACATTCTCACAACATGCACTGCATCTCCACTAACCCTTCGTAGAGCAATTTCGCATTCTCCGTAAGAAGGGCACCGAGATGCCTGGCTCCGGCACTTACGACAAGCACTACCCCGACGCCGGCGTCTACAAGTGCACTGGCTGTGAAGCGCCGCTCTACAAGGCAAACCACAAGTTCGACTCTGGATGCGGGTGGCCAGCATTCTGGGATGCCGTACCCGGCGCTGTCGGTCAGCGGCCAGACCCCGGCCTCGGCATGATGAGGACTGAGATTGTGTGCAACAACTGTGGCGGCCATCTTGGACACATTTTCAAGGGCGAGAGGTTTGGAAACCCCAAGGACGAGAGGCATTGCGTCAACAGTGTCAGCATCAACTTCAGCGCCGACGACAAGGAGAGCAAGTGACTGCCGAAGGGAGGATTGGAGCATGTCAAAGAGAGGCTGTAGAATATGTGTATAGTGACGATGAGATGAGAAACGATGAATGAGAATACAGCATGCGACGTTCGTTACCAAAGTGCATACTGCACATGTCGTGTGTTGCACTATCAATTACGCCTTGGAACGTACACGTCGTGCCTGCCGATAGCTTTCCAAGACGGCAAGCACACCACGGCCGCAGGACTCGCCGCATCTTACAACACCAAACCTTATACACTCTCAGCCGCCAAAATGCTCGTCTTATGTCTGCATGTCGTCCACTTCCCATTATTTTGCCGCCATCAATCTGTCGCTCGCGCTACTTATGTCCTAACCCCACGCCTCGGAGCCTTTTAAACGCCGGCATCTGCAAGTGACCAGCCGACGTCTTTCAACAACCACCCTGCACCAATGAACGCCCAAAAAGACTAGCCACAGCAATCGCTTTAGCTCCCGCGGCCGATAACCCGGCTCGCAATATTCTTCATCATGCGCCCGTCGTTGTGTCGTCTTTTCCTTCATCCCTCTACATGCTAACACGCGGGCTTTCAGTAGTCTGCATTGGTTTGAGCCCGTCGCGAACTTCATGAGTGGCGTCTTCGGGCACCAGAATGCATCGACTGCATCCAAGACTTCCAACGATTTCTCCGAAGACAACTTCAGTGACGACTCAGAGAAAGATGCTTTCGGGGACCTGTCACCGTCTAAATACAAAACTTTCGTAGGCCGTGGGCCATACCGAGCCGACACAAGCGACAGCGACGATGAAGAGACGTCCGATCATTCCGACTCGCGAGGCAGGTCACGTGACCTTTTTGTCGAGACAAACGTCCAACCCGGAACAGCCCTAACACATGTAGATGATTCAGAGAGCGCGGATGCCTCCAAGTCACAGCCCGTCTCATGGCGTTCGCTACCCAGGAAGGACCAGCTGTTCGTCCTCACGCTCGCACGTCTTTCAGAGCCCTTGACGCAGACTGGACTAGGCTCGTACCTCTTCTACCAGCTGCAGTCGTTTGATCCCTCGCTGCCCGACTCAACCATTTCTTACCAAGCCGGTATCATTCAGGCCGCATTTCCGTTCGCTCAATTTCTGACAGCCATGTTGTGGGGACGTTTCGCCGACTCGCCTCGTGGAGGGAGAAAGAACGCCATCTGCATTGGGCTGCTGGGGACCATGTTCAGCATCATTGGCTTTGGATTCTCGCATAGCTTTGCCATGTGCGTGACCTTCCGGATCATTGGAGGCATTCTGAATGGGAATATTGGAGTAATGCGAACGATGATTTCCGAGATCATCAAGGAAAAGAAGTACCAGAGTAGAGCATTCTTGCTACTGCCCATGACCTTCAACGTTGGCGTCATCGTCGGTCCCATCCTCGGTATGCTAATATCTTTCGTCTTTTGAAAACGACCTGCTGACTGTCGTAGGTGGTATTCTGGCTGATCCTGTGGGGAGTTATCCCTCTCTGTTTGGACCAGGCTCTCTCATCGGCGGTAAAACTGGCGTTGGCTGGATGACGAAGTGGCCATACGCTCTTCCCAACTTGCTGAGTGCCGCATTTTTGCTGTTCTCCGCACTGGCTGTCATCTTCTTCCTCGAAGAGACTAGCGAATTATGCAGAGACAAGCCCGATCGTGGCCTTCGTATCGGTCGCTGGGTTCGTCAACACATCTTCCGTCAGAACATCGCTCCCGATGCCGGATATAGTGCCATCGCAAGCGATGAGGAGACCGCCTCGAGCTTCGAGTTACAGGACACACCAACTTGCACTCAAAGTCCTGACAAGCCCGCAAAACCGCGCCAGGTCCTGCCTTTCCGCCGAATATGGACCCGCAGCCTCATCACCACTCTCTTCGCGCACGGCTTCCTCGCCATGCACGTCGGCGGCTTCAATTCTCTTTGGTTCATCTACCTCTCCACCCCACGCTTCGATCCCGCCCATCCCCACCCACCTGGCTTCAATCCCCACGGCTTCTTCCACTTCACAGGCGGTCTCGCGCTCCCACCACCACGTATTGGACTCGCCCTCGCCATCCTCGGCGTCATTGGCATAACGCTGCAAATCTTCGTCTATCCTGCGCTTTCACATCGTCTGGGCACAGCAAAGAGCTACCGCATTTTCCTCGCCCTATTCCCACTCACATACGCCCTCGCGCCCTTCCTCAGCCGCGTATGGAGTTCGGCAAACCCTCCAGATGGCGTAAGCGGAGTATGGATCTGGCTCAGCATCACCTTCGTGCTCTTCATTCAAGTCCTCGCCCGCACCTTCGCGCTCCCATGTACCGCCATACTCATCAACAACGTCTCGCCGCACCCCTCTGTTCTCGGCACCGTACACGGCATCGGGCAAAGTGTATCGAGTGCGACGCGCACCTTCGGGCCGATACTGTTTAGTTGGCTGTTTGGCAGAGGGCTGGATATGGGCATCGTAGGGCTGAGTTGGTGGTGCATGGCCGCTGTGGCGGTCGTTGGGTGGGTTGTTGCGCAGGGAGTTAGGGAGGGAGATGGGCATGAAGTGCTCATGGAAGGGGAGGTTAGGGGGGTAGATGGCAGTGTTAAAAGGGCGGATTAGAGAGGTCACGGCAATATATGGTTTTGTGCAATCAGGGCTTTGTATTGAGAGCTATTCTTTGCGGAGACGCGTGTTCTTCGTCAATCATGCCTTGCTGGAGTGGGTATCGTATCAGTTAAGCCATTCCCCCATTCTCTCCTCCCTCACTCCTTCTCCTCTTCCTTCTCCTCTTCCTTCTCCTCTTCCTTCTCCTCTTCCTTCTCCTCTTCCTTCTCCTCTTCCTTCTCCTCTTCCTTCTCCTCTTCCTTCTCCTCTTCCTTCTCCTCTTCCTTCTCCTCTTCCTTCTCCTCTTCC
>JAFJTR010000073.1:0-150906 GCA_022559985.1 Parastagonospora avenae f. sp. tritici 18332-5
TGTTCAATCGCTGCTTGAATTGGATCCATATTGGTGGAGTTATCGTGGGTTGAAAATGATGGAGGTGGACGCGTTTTGGTGTTCCGCGCGCATCACGCGCACGGGCATGTTAAGTGTCAAAACATCATGGTTTTCTGGAAATGATCAGGCACACCAACGATGAAGAAGATTATTGGGTGGAAGCGATGTCGTCGTCCTGCTGTTGCGAGAGGGGGGTATAAATCGCTCTGAGGGGTGTGAGTTGGTTCTGCCAAAAACTACTTTTTGCGGTTTTTGAAAAAAAGCTGGTTGAGCGTGAGTTATGAGGGTTCTGCGTGTCCAAAAATAGAAGTTATTGACATGATGTCTTTCCGCTGCCAGACTGCGCAATCTACCGGACGACTTGGGGAAAAATGGAATGCACCTTCATATGCTTGGGTTTCTTTTGTCCTTGTCGCTTTCGATGCTTTGCCTGGGTCGGAAAAGCCTACCGATGCACCTGATGTGGCGTTTTAAATTCATGCACGAATGAGTCGATGTCGGCGTGTCCTGGTTTGAGGACGGGGGTATAAAATACTCCCGTTCTCCTGCACTTCCTGAACTTCCCAAAGAAACATTTCTTTTACTCCAAAACCTCGCGATGCAGTTGGCGATGCCTTTGGAGATCGGAAAGCGATCAAACGACCCTGCTATGTTTCTTCCACTGGCTTGACTCAAAACGTGTACACTGGGTCATTGTGAGAACGACAAAACGTTGCATCGCCATGTCATGCCTCTCTTGCTCTGAGGAGAACGAGATGTCATATTATCAATGGATGGGTATATGTTACATGACTGGTGTATCTGGTTTGTGCGAGGTGTATAAATCTCTCTCACCTCAACGCATCATATCTTTATCCTCACGAAACTTAAAAAAGCTTTTTTCCCAAGCTTTCATCGATTGGTTGCATGGGTTGAATGCCAAAAACCAAGGTACCAGTATTCGATGTTCTTCTCGCTTGCTCGACCACCTCAAAAACCGCTGGGAAAATTTGCGGGTATTGAAAAGCAACAGAAAAACCATCAATGAATCCTCCTTTCGCCAAACGACTGATATTTCCAAAACATCTGTTCAAGCACTGTCTATGACCTGTTCTTGTCTTTCGAGAAATTAAAAGACTGGAAACACCAAAGCATGACCTTCCCGCTCAGATCTCCAGAACAAATCGTTTTCTCAAAGATGGGACAGAGGCGACATATGTGTCTGAGGACCTCGAAATCTCAATCATGTGGTGGTATGCTGTTCTCGTCTGGCAGTTAAAGAATGTCCCTTCTCGATTTCGCATAGGACCAAAAACACGTACACTGCCAACACATGACTGCGTGCTTGCGCGGGCGTGGCCATAGTAAACACAAAAAAAAGGACTAGAAGAGGTCGAGTGACTTTGTGCGGCTTGAGAAGATCAAGACCTTATTCGGCATAGTTCGAGAGCTTCTGTCGCTGTTGCTCCCAAATCAACAGCTCACGCCGCCTATGTCTGTGCTTCTCCGAGCTTACGAAACAATGAGCTTTGGCTGAAAACTCAAGACTGGGTTCGACGGTTCCATGTCTCTGCGCTTGAGTGTCGGGAGGAATAGTGTGATGACATGATGGCCGAGAGGATCGAGTATATAAATTCCTCTTCTCGCCGTCTGACAACACTCCTTACAACCATACCAGGCTCTCGTTTTACCAAAAAGATAGCGTGGAGATCGTATGTCTCTGCGCTCTGCCGCTGCGCGATTACAAAAAGTTATTCTCTACCCTGGAACACTTTCTTCTCTTTCTTGTCCTCTGCCACTGCCAGTCTGCGATCTTAAGAAAACATCGAGGTCACCCTTCGATGATTTTTCCCTGCATTGGCCGCTGCTTCAAAGCATGCCATGAAATCTTTCTCTCTTACGCCATCTGTACCAAGAAAACGAGGAAGTCAGTACATGTGCTTGTTCCAGTCCTCCAAAAACATCAGCATCTATTCCCATGACGACTTTGGTGCTTCACTCTGCTTTATCCAAAAACAACATCTCTACGAAGCAATGAGCAGGACTACTTGGTTTTAGAGACATATATAAACCTCTCCTCTTGTCCAAAAAAACTTACTACCCATGCACTCTATCTTCTTGCCAGAAACCGCAGAGATACGACTACATGAGCTTCGGCCGCTTTCCAAAGTCCATGGCTATTACATGAATGTTCGATCCGCCCCCGGTTCCTTGCAAGGAAAAAAAGAAATTGAAACATGACGCTGCCATGATCTTGCCTCTCTTCTCGGAAAGTAGTATCTACCACGAAAAAACGACGCCATCCAACGATGTGCTGCTTCTGTCCCCGCGTCCTCTGGAAGATATCTTGTCACGGTTGAGGGCATCTCCTGCCTCACGTGCAGTGGCACCTCACCTCTGATGAGACGACGCTGCCTTTCCTGCACTAGCGCTGTTTACAGCTACCCATGTATATATACTGCTCGTAGCTTCACCCAATACAACCTCAGTTCAATCCTTCAATTCTTCTGCATATGCGCGTTTTCCACACCGCGACATATCTACTAGACGGCGCTGTGGTAGTGGATAAAAGCAGATCGAAGAAATGTTCATGTCGCCCTGCAAAAACTTCTGCTCGTGTCATGGACATCTCCCTCAACTATGTCTCAAACAATACTGAGCCGGCTGCATGGACCGCCGATGTCTCTGCGCTCTCAAAGACCCGTACATTTTCCACGTGGATAATTTCGCGGCCAGTCACAAATGAATTTTCTCAAGGGACACCGTAGCAGTATTATGAGTCATATGTCGCCATTGATGGTGTATAATAAAACATCGTCTACTCCTTCGCAGATTTAATATCTATTCCTCTACTCTTTTGGAGGAGCTACAAAAATGACACACGCTCGGCGCATGCTTCTGAAATCTCCGTGGTTCAAAACAACACCAGTCGTACCACATGTTCTGCCATCGTTCTGTGCGTATGGTAAAAGCCCGCTGTAGTCGACCGGTGTTGCTATGACGTCAAAGGAACGCATAGTGTTCAGATACATGTGTGGGTAGGCAGTCTTGCGCTTCCCCCGTGCACGCTCCTGTCGAAACCCATCATCACCGAGTCGACGCTGGACTGTCTCGACGAGCTTCTTGGGATATAGGCTGCAGACATGAATAAAGGTCTTTTCGGTGCTTCCGCATGCTTACGTAAGACTGACGTATACCTCAGCTCCTGCTCGTGTCGTCTTATCTACCACAAAACGTACTCTTCTGCCTTCCAAGTCCCGCAAAAGCGCATTACCAGCTGAGATACTGCTTCTTCCCTGGCGCGTTCGCAGTCATATCGCGTAGACTTCGATAATGCACCGTCGCCTTCCTGTTGTCGACCGGATCATATCTCAACGCAATGACCACAATCCTCAAATCATCCGGAGGGATGAGATCGCGACCTGGCATTGTAATAAGTCCTAATTCTTCCTGTGTAGCTTCTTGCTCCACCCTCAACAGTTCCTGTGCGATTTGGCCCGCTACCAGTCCGTCCCAGAATCCTTCGCGCCGCGGATAACTCAACATGACCCTGACAGCGCGCTTCCGTAATGCGGTACATTCTGAGGGTGCGCGACTCGCGATGATCCATAACGCTGCTAATGGGCCCATGGTGGTAGTGAAAACAGGAGCTAGTGAGGAACTGTGGGAAAGCAGTTCGGTCGCTAGATCAAGCATCTTGACGTGATGCGCGACAACATCAAACGGCTTGCTCAAAGACTCCCCGAAGAAGTCAAATTTGGCTTCCAGATCTCCTCGAGGCACTCGTAGGTTGTATTCCAGTTGGGCGTGTAAAAGCTGCAGCGCCATGATGGGTTGCGAGAAGTCGCCGCATTTGCTGTTAGCAGCTTTGATACTGAGCGTCTCAAGTAATTCCGTAGCTCGATCGAATCGCGCGAGTATTTGGCGGTATTGATGAGCCACTATATCTCTTTCTTCGTATGGACGGTGCATATTCGCTGGTAAGAAGGCTAGGACTTGATTGAGCTGACTTTGCAGATGGCAGTGCATCGCAACAAGAGAGTCGTTGTCTAAGTTCGTGGTTGGTGATATCTTTGGTTCTTTGACGCGCGGTAAAGGCTCCCAAACCTTGAGTTCCTCGGACGTCATGATCGCGCGGGCCTGTATGTCGAGCCCAACGAGTATTGATCGCAATGAGTCGATGTTGATCGGATGACGCTCCAATCGGCCATCCTCCTCGTTGTCTAGCTCGTTGAGTAGTCGAATGCCGCTTCGCAAATGTTGAACAGCCTCTCTTTGATGCCCTTGGAGACACGCCATGCTGCTGAACAAGATGGAACATGTCATGAGCGTGACTTTGTCTACTATGGCCATGTATCCACCAGGACTGGCTGATCTCAGCAGCCCTTGGATAGCCTGATTTGACTGGCGCAGCGCAAATTGCAAGTTCTCATCTGCCAATTCAGACTCGTTTATGTGAGAGCTATGACCCTCATAGAACCTCCGATGCATAGCGCCCAGTGCGACAATACAATGCTGAATTGATTCATGCTGGTGAGCTGCCCGCAGAAGCTCGATTTGCCAGAAAGGAGAGTCGAGAAAGCCTCTTAAAGAGGATACAGCATGTGTGGTGAAGAATTCGAAACTAGCTCGCTCCCTTGCTGTCTTTAAACGTAAAGCTGGTGCCAACGGCATGGGGGTCAGAGAACGAACAAGCTCTCTGCCAGGATAAATCAGGCCTTGGTTCGACGGCGGGCTATTCTTTGGCGAATTGGAAGTAGGCCGAAAGGTCACGTCGTAGCCGTCGCACGCACGGCCTGTTGATGTGCACCTTTTGCAGGATGGCTTCTCCTCGTCGCATTTCACTTTGCGTATCCTGGCGAGATCAGTACATGCTCAGGGATGCATGCAAGCCTATTCTGCAGTACAGCAGATTGTTTCCATAAATGGGAGGCTCGCTACAAGTGTAAGGTACAATAAGCAGCACTTACTTGCATGTCTTACAACCACTACGGTTCTTCGGCTTCCAAGCTCTTTGGCGGACCTTACCGTTGGGTAGCGCCATTGCTCTCCTGCGAAGTGTATGGCGCGGATTGTAGGAGAGAACATGTGCTATACGAGCAAACAAATGAGGGCGAAGTGGAGCTCACGAGCTCGCTACAGGCGCGTGAAGGCTTACATTATGACGATGTTTGAAACACGAAATGTGCTGTGCCGCAGGTGTCGGGCGTGGGAGAGCTGGTCGGGGCGTACAGTGAGGGGCTGAAACTAGCCAATGGGAACCCGGCAACTTTGACGCGGGTGGAACACCGGCAAGGGTGTTCCTTTGTTGCAAGGCAGAAGCCGATGTACGAGGACTTTTACAATCCTTGGATTTTCGAGCAAGGAACTATTCATCTACATTTACAAAGTCTTGGGAAAGATATAATGCAAATATGGAGTCTATTCTGGATATCTGAAAATCTATGGCTAACCATGCTGATGTTGCTTTTTAAATTCAAACTAAATCCTGCTAACGTTATATCAAATCAAACTATAATTGATTGACATCTGGATCAGATCTTACTTAACAATCTCCTCACGAGGCCCTTCTTCTTGTGTCCACCCGCATCAGGCTCACCATGCAGCACCTCCTCCTTCGTATCCAAGTCCTTCCGCATCCCAGCATCCAGATCAATCTCGTGAGCGCGCCAATATCGCGTCTTGAACATGAACTTGTATCCGAAATAGATGATGCCAAACAGCGGAAGTAGGATATACGCATCGACAAATGTTCCTGCATCGAAAGGACTCAAGGTCGTCCAGCCCTGTACAAGAGCAAGGAAAATGTTGGCACCGAGTCCGAAATATGAGTTCCATGGGTAGCCAAAGGACCTGAATGGCAGTTGTTCAGGAGCTCGCCCTTGAGCTGACCAGGCTTGTCGGAAGCGGATGTGCGTGAACGAGATTGCGCCCCAGACGATGAACGTCGATACACCGCTCAGATTGATGATGTATCCGTATGCTTTGCCTCCTCCGGTGCTCAGGTTCATCAAGGAAATGAATCCAAACAGGTTCGTGAAAATGATGGCGGGGTAGGGAACACCGCGCGAGTTGGTCTTGCCTAGGAAACGTGGCGCCATACGCTCCTGTGCCATAAACAGGATAGTCCTTGACCCAATGTAAATTGAGGAGTTCGCGGCGGATACGACTGTGATAAAGATAAAGGCGTTTATCAGATGCACGCCTCCCGCCCAGCCGGCATTTTGGATTGCGATAGTCATCGGACTCTTCAGCGCACGACTTTCGCCGTTAATAAGGCCGTCCGCATCGGCCGGACAGGTAAGGCCGAAGAAGAATGCAACTCCCATGTAGACGAACAGGATACGCCATATGACTTGACGTATAGCGAGCGGGACAGCTACACTAGGATTCCGAGTCTCCGTCGCTGCCACGGCCACAGCCTCAACACCAGCATAGAACGTCGAGGCAAAGACAAATACCTGCGCAACACCACGGAAGCCGTTGGTGAAGGCGCCGGGATCGTTCCAGTAGCGAAACCCGATGGCTTCAGTTTGGCCTATCAAGCCTCCGGAAACGTAAATGATGCTGAAAAGGAAGTACGTGCAAAGTCCGACTAGCTTGACCAAAGCCAGCCAGAATTCAGCCTCGCCAAAAGATTCGACACCAATCATTTGGAATGCCAGGAAGGCGAACCAGAATATCAAGAAGTATCCCCACGACGGTACTTTGTCACTCCAGAAGACCATGAGGGATGATATGACGTTGTACTCATTGGCCAGAACGCAGGCCCATACGAGCCAATATTGCCATCCGACGGCCACACCGAACGCTTTGTCGACGAATCGATCGGAAAGAGTGACAAAAGCACCTCCAGTGGGATACAGAGTCGTCATTTCGCCTAGGGATTGAGTGATGCTCCATGCGACGATGCCGATGAAACCAAATCCGATAAGTAGGGCTGCAGGACCACCGTTTGCCAGAGCGCCTCCAGTTCCAACGAGGATACCAGGGCCAATGATACCAGCCAGCGCCATCATGGACAAATGGCGGGTTTTCAGACCTCGCTTGACGCCCGAGTCTGGATCGATGCGCGAAAAGTCCTCATCGCGGTAGCTGGCCGTGGGCGAAGCGGCCTCGCCGGGATTCTTGTTGTCGAAGAGCGCCATAAGGAAGGAAGCAGAGGGACGACGAGCACTTCCAAAATGTCCATTGGAGAAAACCCATGGCTATATGTTTGCATCCAGCTCGGCTTGGCATAAATCTGGCTTAGACCCAAGTTGACTACAGCGATTGACCGAAGCCAAGCCGTGCGAGTCGAGATGATGCGATAAGGGTGGAGATGGCGCAATCATAACCATCTTGGCGGAACCTACAGTAGGAGCGAACATCCGGCCTGCATCGATAAGACATTTCAAAAATCTCCGATGGTCTGCAAGCTACGCGAAGCATACCTGGAATCTCTTTTCCAGCGCCATCGCGGGATCTTGAAGACTCTCGACAATC
Source organism: Parastagonospora avenae f. sp. tritici 18332-5 (assembly GCA_022559985.1). NCBI lineage: Eukaryota > Fungi > Ascomycota > Dothideomycetes > Pleosporales > Phaeosphaeriaceae > Parastagonospora > Parastagonospora avenae. The sequence continues at coordinate 7,486 of JAFJTR010000073.1, forward strand.
ACTGCGGACAGGACCGCTGCAACCCCGGAATCTGCTAGACCCAGCTTAGCCTAGTCCCAACATCAGGCACGACTCGTTACGAGGGCTTTCACGGAGTCGGTCCACCTTCTCCAGTCTTCCCCATTTCATTACGAACTCTTTCGCCTTCGTCAGACTTTATCTCTTCCGCTCGGTCCCTCCCGTATCTCGCCGCGTTTCCTTAAGGGTTCGCAGGGGTCGGTTGCGGCGTCTATGCGATGTCCACGATAAGGTGAAAATTTGATCCTTGTCATCGTTACATACACGAGAAAAAGAAAGCCTAGAAAGTCTACACAAAATTCGTGAACAAAGGCTACTTGTAAGCTTCACGGAAATCAGCAACAGCAATACGCTACCCTGAATGCATGTCCGAGCGCAAAGCATCCAAGCAAGGGCATTCACACTGCTCACGGACCGCACAAAGAGGTTGTATGTTGGCTAACATGATATTCATTATTTGCGCAATGCGTCTTCTATTTACAATACTAAGCGAGAGTCGTTGTTGACACTGCTCCAGTCAGGTCATATATATATGCAAAGATCATCTGTTTATATCCTCCAGCTCTTCCTCATGCCGGACGCATTTAGTTGCGGTTGTTGAACTCCATACGCTTCTTGAGCCTGTAGGCAATGGATCGCTTCCTGGCAGCAGTCGACTGAGTGAAGGCAACAGATCCACCAAAGGGACCAGCAGCGGCACCGTTGCGGACGCGCATAACGCAGACATTGGGGGTTCCGGCAACGGTAGCATCGCAAGTCATGCCAGCGGGCATCTGAACCTTCATCTCGAACTCGGTGTTGGTGGCGAGCGAGATACCCTGGACACCAAGGCCGGGAACGTCCTGGGTGACAGTGGCCTTCTGCATGGCAGCCTCATCGGTTCCTCCGGAAGTACCGTCGACGTCAGCTGTGAAGGGACCAGCGCCGTCCTGGTTGATCTGGCGAAGAGTCATGGTGACAGTGCCATCGTCGGCACAGGTAGGAAGACCAGAGCTTGAACCAGCACCAGTAGCAGCTGCGACGCGAGCCTCAGGAGGACCGTTGCTCTTAGCACCACCACCGCCCAAGAGACCTGCGATGCCAGTTGCTCCAGCGTTGCCGCCCTTGCCACCAGCACCACCAGCACCGCCACCGAGGAGACCGGCGAGGAACTGGCGCTTCTTCTGCGCCTGTTGAATGTTGTCCTCAACGCCGACACTGCCGGATGCACCCTGGTTGGCGGGTGGTGCAGCGCCCTGGCCCATGAAGGCACCGATCATGACTGCGGCGTCAACGGGACCGTTGCCCTGAGTGCGACCAAGAGGAGTGGCCTTTCCGCTGGCGATGTCGCGGTCGCGGATGATGGCGGTGTCTGCCTGAGAACCGCAGCCGTTGGAAGAGCAGTCACGAGGAGTTCCATCCTGGATGGTCAAGCCGGGCATAGTGACTCCATTGGCACCGGTGATTTCCGTAACGACACCGTGGGCTGAAGCGCAAGCTGCAAGAGCAGCGACGAAAGCGATTCGCTGTGAGAAGTACATATTGAATGTGAGGATTACTGAACGAGATCAACTCGGATTTGGATTATGAATGAAGGTAATGAAGAGAAGGCTAGAAGCGAATAGCACCAGGCTGATAAGATGTATTAGAGGAGCTAGAGGATTGAAGTGCTAGATGATGATGATGATGATAGACCTGATGGGCGCCACGATGCCTTGCTCTTATACCTCACGATACTCCACCAACCACCCTCACACTGCCCCGATCTCCACCCAATGATCCTACAAAGATACTCGCTACAGCCTCGGAATACCCATTCTTTTTCCCATGAGAAACATCAAGATCTCCATGAGCATAAACCACGATGTGCTTCAGGGAGGCTCTTTTCCTGGCCGAAGCAGGGCTTGGCTACGAGGAAGCGTTTCCTTACACGCTTGGCCGCATCCACGAAGCCAATCCCCAGGCCTCCGCGGTGCCTTTGTTCCGGAACAGAGTTTCAATTGCGGCGCCTGGAGAAGGCGCTGAGATGCCAAGGCGTAAACCTTTCATGCGAGCAGAGGGTGCCGAAACGGGTGGATTGGGGAGATCTGAAGCGAGGGGCGCTAGCTGTTTGTTTGTGTTTTGTGATTTGCGTTGCAGATGCCGATTTGCATTGTGGAAGCAACGCCAAAATAGACATCGAACGGTAAATGACGAGGTCTTGTTATTGGGGGTGGTTAAGCATCAGCCAATTCAGACCAACAATCGCACAGTCAGAACTTCTACCACGTATCTTAAAGCCTCCATCTCACCATCACCACTTCGTGATCTACACCTCCCTTGCACCCCATCCTACAGCCAAGTCGCAACAAGCAAATCGCCAAGTGCGATCACTCGCGTTTCCAAATTTAGCGTCCCGAGGTGTTTGGGTGTTGATGTGTCGCAAGCTAGCGTTTCACCGGAACGACACACTCCGATCTTCAAACAGGTTTCGCATATGCGACGCCTGCTATACCAACCGAGGTACGGTGCATCTTTAGTCAGTGTGATGATCGAGATGTGTGTGTGTGTGTGTGAGTGAGTGGTGGTGGCAATCGTAGGGAAAAGAATTGCTTTGGGATGAGTTTTGCTCACAAGACTCACAGCAAGATCTATAAATCGACCAGTATATGGTGTTCGACACGACTTTGGTTTACGATGTTGATCCGGATGAATCATCTGTTAATGGCGCTGTCTTCGTGTTCCCCATTTCAAGATGCAATATGCTTCCTTTTGCCTGCATCTTTCGACACCGTCAGGTACATGTCGTCGCCAGAGCACACCAGCCTGAACTTACAGTCTGCAGTTGCTTTTACGTTTCGAAAATCCCAATGGTTGGAGAGGACGATCGATTCCAGGCCCTCGACTACAATGCTACGCGGTGGCTGTCACTTATAGTCTCTCGCTGTTAGAATAATCTCGACCTGTCAAAGCAACACAGCATCTTCTATTCCTACGCTTCCTTGATTGCAAAGCTTCGCGGATTGAGCGGACAGAGTCCAATAAAGTTGTTCTAACAAGACATTGTCGACACCTGCTCTCTCTAAGGTTCGAGGTACTCCCTCAATGTCCTCGGCACCTCAACATCCCTCTCCAGCTCCTCGATCACGCCAAAAGCATCTGGAGTCTCTACTCAGGCATTATTGCACAACTGTAAAGTCCTCTGTAAATCCGCCCTACTGCCCATCATGTACCGATCCATACCCACATTCAGATCATTTCCAGGATTCAACAGCGCTTTCCAAAACCCCTGGTTGATACAATACACGCCTGCATACATGTCCACAACTAATTTGCGTAGCCATTCGATCAGCTGCACAGAGGCCCCTTCCTCAAAGACCGCACGGTCTTTGGCGATGATGTCGCTGATGTAGTGAACGGACCTCTTTGTGGGATTTGTGCGGAATTTGCGCATGTCAATGAGCATGCGGATCTTGAGCAGAGTGAGAGTGAAAAGATGGGACAGGTCAATTAGGCTAAGTTTCAGAAAGTCAATGACTGGTTCGAAGGCATCGTGGTCCTTGGTGGTGGCCTCCGCCTAGCCCCAGCAGTGATCGCAATCGGCTTGGCCGTGTTCGCGCCACCAGACGAGGAAGTCGTAGCATTCCTGGTCGCGGCCGAGGCGCAGATAAAGAGGTGGTATGATGCTGCGCATGCTTTGGTTGTCGTTGTGGTTGAGACGCAGCATGTCGAGGCTGTGCTCGAGTGCGGCTTCGACTGCGTGTTTTGTGTTGATCTTCGACAGCGCATCGACTAGGGTATAACGTGCTGTCATGTATGGCCGTGTGCCTTTGTAGCCCCAGAAGCGGCCCATGTCTTCCCCACCTGCTTCGAAAGCGTTGGGTGGTGTATCGATGTTTCCGGCGTGAGCGCGTAGAGTGATGTCTTGCGCCTCGAGCCTAGTACGCTCCTTTTTGGTTTTGATACATGCTGCATTGTGTGCTGGTCTGTCGATGACCTGGTGCTCTTGGCTGCAGTACGAGACGACTTTGCATCCTCCGCATCGGCTGGTGTTTGTTGTCGAGCGACACAGGTGACATCCTTCGATGAGACGATTCGAGACGTTGAACTCGATGCTCACGTTGGGGTTTCGTGGTTCGGTCTGGCTGTCTGGAAAGCCAACTGCCTCTGCGGCTTTGTACTCCCTTATGCCAGCAGCGTCTTTCACACAGTGTGTCAGTGGGCGACCAACAACTTCATCACTGGGTGCGACATACCTTCTTGCGCGCATTGCTGAATATAGCTCAGCAAGTCGCTAGGAAGCCCGGTTGAGGCGGTGCGAAAAGCGTCCGTCCCTTCCATCTCGTCGTGGCTTGGATGCTGTGTAGATGACAGTGTAGAAACAGCGTGTGTGCGAAAGGGGTCGAAGAAGCGGTGAAAAGCTCAGAAGCAGGGCTATGAAGCCGATCTAGCTTGACCTCGGTCTTTGGAAAATCAAAGTCTCAATATATTGCTAATATATTAGGAAAAGGTATCTTCAAAAGAAGTGGAAATTGACGACGTGTTAAGCACTGCAACAGTGTCGCCCCGTCAATGCACACTGCTAGGTATGGGATATCAGGATTAAGTAGCGGAAATTCTGATCATGATATGATCGTGATGATAACATGATTAGAACATGTTACAAACATGTTTAGAACGTATCCTCATGCTACTGCTTGCACGCCGAGGCAGATTAGAGAGGCTGTGGTAACGTATCGTATAAAACCTGAGAAGAGAGAAAAAAACTAAAGAATACAAGATGTGAAAAGAACTAGGATGAAGTTGGAATGCGTTTGAAATGCATTTGTGATAAATCTGAGATGCATCTGAGATGAATCTGGGATCGAGTAGCGTTGAAGTCAGATTCCAACACCAGCACCAATACCAACACTAAAACTATCATCCCAGTCATGCGACAGCACCAATGTATCAATCAACTGTGTCTCAAAACAAATTTACAGGATGCGATACTAGCAATGCACAATATGTAGTTCTTCGTACGCTCTCGGCACGATATCGCGCGCAAACTTCCAATCTTTCGGCCTAAATCATTGTAACATCCATGATAACAAAAGGGCTTGAAAAGCCTTTTATTTTCAGTTGCCAGAGAGTGCGTGAGTGGCACAGCATCTCCCAGAAACCTGGGCTGGAACACGCGACGCTTTCCAACATCTATCCTGACGATCAGAACTCTCTCTTATTCCACACAACTGCGCGATCTTGGAATGTGTTTGTATTTTTTGCCACACTTGGTAAGATTCCTGAATGCAGCGTTGCTGCTCACAGGAGCAGATCGTCTGCGCTATATGGTACTACAGCACGCATTGGGCACAATTCATTCTCCCTGTCGGATCACAAGTATCGTCAATATCTCAACTACGCGATCAGGCGCACTGATCTCGGTCACGCGGTCAGACGCGCTGATCGCGGCGTCCGAGCAGCGCTCAGACCATAACCCCTGAGCCCATCTCTTCTGTAGTACTCCTCCTTAGTACAATCAAGTCAACAACAATCACCGAACAGAATGCATTCCTAGTTATCGTTATTTCCTTTCAGCACTAGTTCGAGACCCTACCAACACTCCCGCTACTTTAAGGATATGAGTTACAACATTACCATGAAAGCACTGATAACAAGAGCGCGGGGTTTGGGAAGGGACGTCTTGGACTAACTATATGTAACCTGGTGCCGCAGTCTATTGGAATTCAGTGTGCAATCAAGCCATTTCCAGCAACAGCAACATCTCATCGCAACGTCCTTCGACAAATCAAGTCCAATACCAGGAGCCCTCAGAACAACCTCGAAGACCTCCCAGCTCATTCAATGCCTTCCATTTCTCCACCCTCTACGGCAAAACATACCCCCCATCAATAATACAATCACTCCCCGTCATATAACTACTCGCGCTACTCGCCAAATACAAAAACAGCCCCTTAATCTCCTTGACATCCCCCTGTCTGCCCAGCGGAATCATCCTCAATCCCTCCGTAATAACTTGCGGCCCCGCCCCCATCTTCGTGTCAAAGAACCCGGGACTCACCACATTCACCCGCGCAAATTCGCGCCACTCGCGCGCCAGACTCTTGCCTAGGTGCGACACAAACGCCTTGGTGCCGTTGTATATAGGCTGGTCGATGGGCACGTTGACGATGTGTGCGGAGATGCTGGATGTCAGTATCAGGTTGCCGAAGCCTTGGGCGGCGAAGATTTCGCCGGCGTATTTGGCGCTGAAGACGACGCCGTCGATGTTAGTGGCCATCAGGTTCCTGTATGCTTCGAGGGATTGTTGGAGCAGGGGCTGGGAATCGCCGGTGCCGGCATTGGCGACGAAGACGTCGAGTTTGCCGAAGTCGGATACGACTTGCTTGATTGTGGCCTGTACGGCGGAGGCGTCGGTTACGTTGACGCTGTAGGCTTTGGTTTTGACGCCGTGTTCTTGGGAGAGCTTTTCGGCGCGTTTGATAGCGGCGGAGTTTCTGGAGGTGGATGTTAGAGGGGGTCACGTGGGTGGTTGAGGAAAATGGAGGAGATGTACGAATTGTACCATAGTGCGACGTCTCCACCGGCTTCTGCCATGGCGTCTGCAACTGCACCACCAATACCCTCAGCAGCGCCCGTGACGATAATTACTTTGCCCTTCATGCTGAATTGCTGCATGACATTTGTCGGCGTGTCGGGTATAGGCTTGGGGAAGCCCGGGCGAGGAGTTTGGCATTCTTCGATGGACATAGACATATTGGCGGTACTGGAGAGACGTGTTCAGAAGGAAAGCTGAAGTATTGCAATGCGAGAAAGGGATGTGGTCAAGATTAATGTATAGATGGTGCCTCTTATACGCGTGAGATGTAGACGAATGAGGAAGCTTTGACGAGCATACATAGCAAGACTTACAAGTGGCTTTCTCTGAAGCCATGCTGGATAAATTGCGGAGAAAAGCTGCCCCGCAACTAGACTTCTGGTCCACACTTGCGTCATCTCGTGGTGTTGCGGGGGACTGTCGTCCGGAGACTAGATCCACATGATTGGCTGAGGTCGCGTTACTGTATAGGTAGTTCCCGGGCTCGGCATACCTTCCTCCGCACACTCACAACAAGATTGATGCGGTGCGCGCGTTTCCAAAATCTGAACATGTCCGGCTTGTAGAAGGTCTGAAAATTAGATATTAAATGTATACGTGCAGCGTTTCACTGCTCCTTGCTCTTCTCCTTCTGAGTTTCTCTTGCCGCCTCTTCGCCCTCCGTCGTACTTCCACTATGCGTTTCGGCCGCCTCCTCTTGAGTATAGCGACTCTCCTCGTCCCTTCGCTTATCCTGCTCAATGTCCGGTGCAGGCGCAAACTTGCTCTTTGCTCGAATCCTCTTGCCAAAAATGTAGAAAACTACGGGCATAGGTACCAATACGAGCGCGACGCAGCCAAGTAGAGTGGCTGCCCATTGGATGCCCATGCCGTTGAACATGTATGTCGCAAAGAGTGGAAATATGCCTCCAAAGATGGATCTCATGAAGGTATTTGCAGCGATGGCGGATGCGGCAAACATGAGATATGCGTCCACCAGATAGTTGAGCAGGGATAAGAAGATGGAGAAGATGCCAAAGCCGGTGAGCAAACCAGAGAGAACAGGCACGATCCAGTGCACGTTCCCCGAGTACCCACTCCAACCGAACCAGAAGAGGCCACCAGTGAAGAGGGCTCCGCCGACCATACTGATGGGGAGGCGCCATTCAGGTACCGGAATGTTGTTGTTTGCTTCCAGCTTCTTCACATAGCGGGGATTGGTCGTGATAATGATGATGAAGGCGATGATTTCTCCGACAACCATACCGAAATATGCGAGTCCGGCCACGCCTGGGCTCCAGCCGTATACGCCTTGGAATACTAGTGCGTACGCGGTCAGGAAGAGGTAGAGTAGGCCATCTGGCTTCTCGTTAGCAAAGAGTTCATGCATCTTGATGGTCTACACTTACAGATGAAGCTCATGTACAGCGTAATGAGCAGCACGATGGGCTCTGTGAACAAGATGCGCATCGGACGACTGATGTTGCGTACGATCAGCTCCTTGAAGTCGACTTCGATTTCCTCCTGCTTAGCATGAATGCCCCAGTTCTTTGTTCTTCTCCTGAGCTCAGCGGCCTTGTTGATGAGTACGACAGGCGGGTAGGTCTCCTCCATGAAGAGTAGAAGCAGCCCGAGAGCGATAAAGCCCATGAAACTGCTTATGTATTCGGTCCAGCGCCAGCCGAGACTGCTTGATGTGATGAAGCCGCCAATGAAGGGAGCGAGCAAAGGGCCCATGAAGACGGTGGCCGAGAAAACAGCGACAGCCATACCGCGCAGCTTGTTGTCGAACATATCGGCGAAGACTGCGGCGACAATAGCAAGCGGACTGGAGCCGAAGAGACCGGCGAAGAAGCGGCAGATGAGGATGGTTTGGAGGTCTTTGCCTACGGCAACGGCAATGCTGAAAATGGAGAAGCCAAAAGCGGCGATGATGATGGGAGGTTTGCGGCCGTACAATTCACTCCAAGGTGCCCAGATCTGTGGTGTGTTAGCTAATGGCAGCGCAATGCGGTGTATTCCAGTAAAAAACGTACCAGAGGTCCGAAGGCATAACCAAAGACAAACAGACTCGTCCCGAGCGTGCCGACTTCGTTGATGACACCAAACTCTCTTGATACCGGTGCAATGGCAGCGGAGAAGATACTCGATCCCATGGTAGCGGCAAGCGCATCAAAGGCCAGAATCGCGCCAATGATCAGCTTCTTCTTCATGGGCCAGTTCTGCGCATGCAACGGGTCGTCGACGCCCTCAAACTCGACAACATATTCCTCGCGATCGGGTAGAGGCGGTGGGAAGGGTTTCCCAGCTCCCAGACCTGGCAATGCCCTTTCAGTGCGTCGACGCGAGAGAGTCTGTGTGAGACGCGAGGGTGTCTGTGCTGCTCCAACAGTTCCAGCATGTTGGCTGCGGTGTGTCTCGATACGGCGGATGGCTTCTGGGTGGCGCTCGGTAGGATGGAGGTGAAGGATGTTGCCGCTCGAGGCTTGCGAGGTGACGGTGGCTGCGCGGTCGCGTCCAGTTGAATGCGCAGTTCGAATTTCTTCGAGGCGCGCGCCATCTTGCGTCGAAGCTGAGGACGAGCTGGAGGACGAGGATGCGCTGCTCTGTCGCGATAGCGGGGTCGCAACTTCCTCCAACTCTAGCTGTGGTAGGGGCGATGCGGCTTTCACAGGTCGTTGTTGTTGCCCCTCCCCCCTCTCTTTTTCCATGCGCGTGCGCTCCTCAAAGTTAACGTCGTTCTTGTGCAACTCTGCATATTCGCTGCGAAACTGGCGATTCGGGTCCCATTGCGAGTATTCAGACGGATTGGCGTCGGCGCGATTGCGAAGAATTTCGTAGTCTTCTTCCTGCATGGTCGCAGATTTCCGAATATCGTGTCGCAAGCAATCCTGGGCGTCGTCTCCTTGTAAATGTTTTCTGTTGCTTAAAGCCGGCCGGATTGCCGAAACAAATCTTGCACTGACGTCGCTCTCCTGTTGGGCGGTGGATCTCCCGTCGAAACCTCGAGTAGCGTCTACGCTATCTTCTTTCAATAATAGAAAGCTGAAGGACAATTGCTTTCCAGCAAAGAAGACATCCTATTTGCACTATGCCCGCCTTGCATCCCAATCATGAGTAATCCAGTGGCTTGTTCGGTATTTGGTACACCCTCATCACGCATGCAAAAGCCGGATGCGCACGACGTGAAGTGCATGTCTCCTAATGGCCACCCCGGTCGTTGGGCTCTTAGCTAGTCTCCGGGGGCCACGACCCTGCCTCAGTCAGCCATCTGTGGTTACGCGAGTAGCAGGCGATTGATTTGTGCCTGCAAAGAATGTATCTGTAATGTTCAGAGGGTTACAGCGGAAACTTCGGACTGCATACGTCATTGGCTGGAACGGCGCTAGCGTGCTGTGTAAGCAGCCGCTTCAACGAGGCTTCAAAGTCCGTCATGATGCGTAGCGTCACCTCTACTCCTACCTCGTAGCGACGATATGCGCAGATGATTTGACTTCTCGATTGATGCGGCCGATGACTTCTCCGTGTCATTGTTGAGTCTTGGCATCATGGTCCAGAAGATATTACTACTTCCCGCGTGATGTCTCAGCAACTCTCTATGGTACGGTGCGTCTATCCTAGTCCCCGACTTTGATCACCAGATGCAATGTAGAATGTCCACCACGGCACTGTATATTGGTTCCGGTTTCAGTGCTGAATCAATTTGCAACGTCCTATTTGCAGCAATGCTGGGTTCGGACAGGTTCCGGGTCTCGTCTGTGGAGGACGCGTCCGCCGCTGGTTCATCGTCAAGCACCTGAAGTGGCAACGCCATTTCTGACTCGAGATTTTATACACTTCGAACCAAAGCGAACCATGTCCGCGCACTTTGGCGCTCGGCGCATGAAATTGCGGCCGTTACACCATTGCCGCACTCGCTTAATGTTTGCTTTTCAAAGTTCCGACTCCTGGGAACAAGGAAAAAGAAATATAGCGTGCCAGTCATACCTTTTTCGTTGCCTGTTGCAGTGGTTAGTGCAACGTCCGCTAGTTCCCCGGAGTGACAGCTCGCTTGAAGTTTCAAAAAGGCTTGAGAACGGAAACTTTTCAATGACGATCTTGACGTGCATAAGCGATGTGTGGATGACCGTTGGCTTCAAGATTGTACGAGCAAGTCATCACATCAATCTGGGCCATGGTCGCTAAAACAGACGATGAGCGATTGGTGTACCAACCACTTTCAACTGACAAAGCTTTAATCCACACTCGTAGCAGATACCTCAAATACAGCACGTCAGACACGTGGTGGCCGAGAGGACGAATTAGGGCTCCGAAATGTCGGTATTTGGAAAAGCTGTGGATCCTGCACGGTCAAACGTGACGGCCCGGTGAACGCGCTCGCGCTTGCCCGTCTTGGTCGACGTCGCCTACCTTTTTGTGGCAATCCCATGCCAACGTCCCCACACGCCTATTCCTGCATGTCTCCTCCACGCAACATCGTCGCCCGATCCAAACAGCAGCGGTTGCTTACTGCCGCGACTCATCTGATGCTACGCTCAATCTGTTGAGCGGCCGGGCACTGCCTCATGGCGAATTGACACTCGATCTAGCACCAGTACGCGTAACAAGTAGATCAGACTCGTCTCCTCTGCCACAAACCAAGACGAAAACTAGCCATGAGGCTGGCCAATATGGCCCGTCATGATCTCAACGGTCCTCCTACTTTCCGTCGTCCCAAGCATTGAATCGAAGGGTGCTTTTTCATGCATGCGTCCCTAAACGACACCGCTATTACTGAATCTGCATTGGCGCTCTCAGCCCGAGGCATGCGTGTCGGCTTCTAATCCCGCATGCACACCTTTAGCAGCCTTACCAGCGCGAGGCTCTTGTTTGCCATCATCTCGAGCCCTGAACCTAAACGGCAATCCCCAGGACGAGGGTCGTAGAGATGTTGGCAAAGCGTCCGAGCGCTGTAATTTCTTCTCTCCAGCCAAACACAATGCAGGAAATAAATGCTTGTCTTGCTTCCTCGTTTTGTGTGCCATTCCAAGGACTACGCGAGCCGGATCACTGGGACTGCACCTCTTCGAGATAAATGACTTCGGGAGGGAATGATGATTTCATCGCCATCTATACTTCACATATTCAGTCATACCTGCATACTTCATTTCCCCAAAACTACAAGGACTTGCTCAACAACCATCGGATGAGCAAAATCGTATTCACAGAGCTTGTGCGTGATGATGATAGGGTCCCAATCATACCGAGAACATAGCTTTTCATCCACGAATGAGGCTGGCCAAGCGTCCAGGAATGTTCCGAGGCCTGTCCCACTAGTTCACGGCTAGACCGTTTCCGCGATCACTTTAACCATTTACGTCCACGTGGCGGACACCTCCAACTTGACACAAAAAGAAAAGAAAATACTGGACTGGATTTTATGCAGAAACTGGATTGGGCGACGGGCGCATCATACTGCTGTACGCCCCCGTCCCAATCAAATGTAAGGGGCAGCCTGCCCTGATAAACTCCAGTTCTTGAGAAGTAAAATGCTGAGGCTGCACTATTCATATCAACCAAAGTTGGGGCCCGAAGATCTCTATGCTTCAAAGTCAAAGCACAGTAGTATTCGCAAGTCACTACTCTAACAGCCTTGGGCGGCACCTGGTACGCCTGGCCGGGTGTAAGAGTAGTCTGGGTACCCTGCCGACGAACCACCGCTTGGGCTCCCGATTAGGCCTAGCTTCAGGTCCAAGGAGTGGAGAAGACGTGGGGACTCGAGAAACGTCGCATTGATCATATTGGCTGAAACGACGAGTTGCTTTTGTCGAAAAAGAAGAGCCCTAGTTCACAGCTGACATCAAGGGTACACAACTACCGACAGTATGTCACGTAAATCACGGCAGGAAGCCGCGATGCACTTATTGCAGGCATATTCCCCGTTCCAACTTTTTCCATAAACTCAATACTTCTCTCACCTCGATCTTGTACCACCCACGCCTCGCAAGTGAAAATCATCACGATGCCCGGTGGACTTAGCCCTCCTCTTGACGTCGTGCTGGCCTGGCCAGCACCAAACTATGCCAACCCAGAGAGGAGACCGAACACTATGCTGCTTGTCTCGTGTATCTGGGGTCCGATCACAGTCGCACTCCTCTTCGCACGACTCTGGGTCAGGATATTTCATCAGCGGAACCCAGGTTGGGACGACTGGTTGATGCTTGCTGCAATTGTGAGGGAAAGCCGACGCTGGTCTCAATCGTCACTAACCTCGTCAGATTCCTACCATTGCATTGACCATACTGTTTCCCCTCAGTAAGCTTACCACTCTCTCGGCATGGCCGTTGCTCATCAGATGCAGCTGTAGCCCAAGGCTTCGACAGACACATCTGGGACATTGATGTTATCAAAGAGAGCAAAACGCTCGTCGCCTCGCGCAAGTATGTTTTGGCCATAGAATGCATCTTTTGCGGAGCGGCCGGAATGATCAAAATCTCTATCCTTCTATTCTACCGCCGCCTCTCATCGCGCGTCGTGTCGAAAGCTTTCCGCTGGACGACCTGGGCCTCCATCGGCTTCATCATCGCCTACACTATTGCCCTCACACTCGCGCCCATTCTCGGATGTCAACCAGTATCTGCATTCTGGGATCAGGTCGATGTCCCCAAACGGCTGAAAGGCTACAAGTATCATTGCTTTGATGAAGGAGCAGACCTGTTCGCTGCTGCCGTTATCTCGGCTGCACAAGACCTTCTCACTGCTGTGCTGCCCACCTTTCTCTACTGGAACTTGCAGATCTCGAAGAGAAAGAAGGTTGCATTATTCGGTATCTTCGCCATCGGCTATGGCGCTGTGGCACTCGGCGGTCTGCGTGCCTACTACTGCTGGTATACTTTCTACGAATCCTACGATGTCACCTGGTCCACCCACGATATCTTCTTCACGACACTCCTGGAGCTCCACGTAGGTGCATTCTGCGCCAATGCTCCAACCCTGAAGGTCTTCTTCAAGCACTTCTTCCACGATAAGCTCACCTCGCCGTTCTCCTCAAAGACCTCGAAGAACTCCAGTCGTGTGGACAGCGCACACTCAAAATCGAGAACAATCGCCTCTACCAAAGGCTTGCTGAGCAAGGTCGCATCCCTCTTCGGCGCCTCTCGGAGCAAGAGCGGATATATCTCTAACTCAAACACTTCGGTCTCGGTCGACGCCCACGGGGGTGTCAAAGTCCAGAAAGACATCGACGTCATCCGCTATCCCGCACTTGCCAATAAGGCAACGGCCAATAAGCACACATCTGTCAACACGCTCAACATGCTCAACGCACACTACTACGACATCGAGATGGGCGATCTCACTGCCGAAGATGCCTCACACGCCTCCACTGCGCGCACAACACGAAATTTCGAGGGCGACGAAATTAGCGCGCTACCACCTCTACCCAACTCGCCGGCTTCAACACACTCACGAAAGTCGTCGAGGACCTTCTTCAGCGCGAGGCCACAAGATCCGCGATCCCTGGTGATACCGGAAGTACCTGAGTCGCCCCAACGAGCCATCCCAGCTTCAACGCAGGACGTGGAGCAGGACGCTGGTCGAACGCCTACACCAATGCCTACGCGGACATTGAACGAGCAGAGGCCGCAGTGGCAATCGTGGTCTTGATGTTACAAGCGTGTTTGAATTTCGAAAAGTTTATGATACCCCCACACACTCATTTTTTATCCAGCGTATCGATATCTAGGGCATGCAATTTTGATTGCATTGGGAATGGGAAACTGTGCCCAAGTGGCTATGGAATTTATGTATAATGTATTTAGGACACTGGCGTCGGTGGGACGTTGATATTGAATGTTTACTTCACGAAACCACAGCACTGCATTTCTTATCTGGTTGACTGTCGCAACTCAACTCCCTGCACGCCTCAATATTCAAACATCCAACCTACACACAAGCGAAATGCCCCGCCTTTCACGATCTGAAGCCAACACGATCACAAGATACACGATCGATCCCCCCGCCATCTCACCCACCTACGTCACACCCTCCCAGAAACGCCATGCTCGGCCCTAACCTACACCGCACCTCAATCAAATACCAACACCCTATGCAAACCTTCCCACTCAGATCTTTCATCACATGGCCAACACGCCACCTCTATCCGGAGCAGCCATGTTCCGGCCTCGCGAGCCTCATTCGCGTCGATGAAATTCGGCCCGAGATGGCGGCGGTACTCCACAATCACGATGCTTGGCGAGGTGTTGGATCGGCGAGGCTGCGATTCAGTGGGAATATCGAATGCCGCCGGGAGTTGGAGATGGCGCGGGATCTAGATTGGGAAATGGAGTTGGGAATACGGTTACTCGATCTAGACGTGTAAGTGGGGGCGGGAGAATTGCGCTTAATACGGCATGTAATTCGATGGAAATGCTTATTAATCAGTGGTTCGATGGATGTATGTAGTCGGACCACTCATGAGGGTCAGTTCTGGTCATTTCATAGATGAGGAGTCAATTGAAGTACGGTAGGTATTTTACATTCCCACCAGTTCCATGCCCACTAGTCTTGTGCGACTAGATTTTGCTCGCTCTTTCATGTTGGAATGTTCAAGTTGCTTGATGCTTAAGGCAAGCTTCGATACGTCTGCTTTTCAATCGCTTGATGCTGACGATCATCCATCAATATGTCCACACCCACTTGGCAGTGTGCGCAAGATGCCTTCGGAATTATCTTCGCCATGAGTACCAAGAGCATTTCGATATCTCCCTACTAGGGTCGTAGTTGTCTTCCTGACTAGGCCAACTGAACTGCATCTCCATGACGTCGCTGTAGGTGATTCCAGAGGAAACTGTAAGCTGAGAAATGGCCACCAAAGGCTGCGAACCTGTGCTCCACCACTCGAATATCGTGCTCTTGTATTCATCAGCCTCGTCGAAATCCTCTAGCAAGAAGTTGATGCGTATGCTCGAGTGAGTGACTGCGAGCTCAATCTCGGGTAAGGTTTCTAGGATAAATCCCCGCCACGTTGGATTGGCGGCATCCTGTAGACCACGAAGAAGGCTATTGAGCTGGGCTACTTGTGCGTCCAGAGCTTTAGGCATATACTTCTTACGCTTGATGGTACAGCGAACGCCTGGCGCTTTTGACACAAGATGGAAGAGCTCGCCAATTTCGATGTTGAAGAATTCGGGCTCTACCAGGTTGTGGACGACAGGTACGACAATGTTGCCGCAATACTTCTTCGTGATATGAGGCTCCATATTGCGCGGGTAGAAGGTGTTGATGGAATTGGTGAGGTCTTCCGGGATGTAGAGTATGTAGGTTGTCTTCCGGAAATGCGGCCGAAATTCTTCACGAATCTGGCGACAGATCTGAGTCAGACGCCTGCCTCTTTGCCACCGTAGGTATTTCTAACCACGATAGGCTTCTTTTTATGGCAGCAATCATAGATCTTGTTGCCCAGTTCTGAGTGCGTGCTGTTAGCTAGGCGTTGAATGCTAGGCGGAAACCATATCACCGGGAAGTGAGAGCAACGTTGCTGATTCTGGTGAAACACGAAATTTGGACATGCGCGCGCTGAGGGTGTCTGCATTAGTACCCGCACCCGCGCCGTCTCCGAGTCTACAGAAGTCAGCATCAGGGTATTGATTCATGCTTTTCATGAAATTCACTCCGTCATGGTGTGTCGAGGCTCGCTTTTCAAAAAGCGATGTTGTAGAAGGTCGGAGCGGAGGGTAGGGTTGAGACAATTAAAACTTGCGCAACGACGCTAAATGGAGCTATGACCATGCGCACCGTTTGTTGAGGTAGGTGAAGGTGAGCACAGAGGGCGGCAACTAATCTCGTCACATGATACTCATTAAACGCATACCTCACAATGCCACCGGGAGAAGAAGCGCAAACTCAGCCGGCTCCCGCGGGAATCTTATCAGCAATACGGCAATCACGAGGAGAGTGACGATAAGAATGGGTTCAAGGCCGTGCTTAGCTGGAGACCACCGCTTTCCCTTAACGACAAGGAAATATTGACCCTGCAAAGTATGTGAAGAAGCTCAGCACCTGTAAGTTCGCTCTTGCAGGACAATTGTCGTATGCTAACTAACTAAAAGCTGCCACCCAAGCCAAGTACACGCTGATGGCAGACGATCACGAGGACAACCATCAAGATCTTGACGAAGACGCCTGCTCCCAATCAAGAAGAAAGAGCAAGAACACTGAATTTCATCCCAGCTACATCACCAAGGACACACTGAGGGAGGACGACCACGAAGACGCTCACGGAGATGCCGATTCCCGATCAACAAGAAAGAGCAGGGATACGATAACCTCGAGAGATGTCAAAGCTTATGCTGGAGGTATTAAAGGAACACACCAGATGTCAGCTGGAGCCATGATAGTTTATACTATGATTGGCAATACGCAGGTCTGATGTATGCAGGGTGTAGGATCTTACGTGGACGATATCCGTACGTAAATTATGTGTACGAATTGCATGTGAGACATTGGCTGACTTCGTACTCCGAAATTTAGTTATTCTTGTCCGCCAGAGCAACCCCAGTGAACGATTTAGCGCTTCAGATAGCCCAGTCCAAGGCAAATATCAGCATTTCCAATCGCTCGCTAAAACCAGAAGGATTCGAAAGATTGACAGACTTTTTCATTCGGTGTTCCTGACATCTGCATACGATATTCTGTACGCAAGGGTCTAGCTGGAGCAGCGAAGACAGTTACAGCTCGGCAAATACGGACGGATGGAGGACCCGCCAACGGAATACACTCGCAGAACATACTCAGAGACATTGTCAACGAAGGGCGGGGCGAGCAAGGTGGTCAACCACGGCAAGTTCGGACACCCTAGTACTGAGGGGGATGAAGGGAAGGACCTCCAGGAGAAAAGCGGAGCCTGCCACTCATGCTATCAGCACTGCTGCATCATATCTTTCCCCCACAAAGATGCTACATCGCATTACCGTGGTTGTGAACGGCCCGCGGCAGTAGAAGATCAGAAGAAACGTATCGGTTCTCTGCGTATTACGATGAAGAGGTCTATGCACAACAACTAAGACATGCATGAGTTCTGGTACGACGAAGACAGCGAAGAAACCGACTACAATAAGGCTGTATTCGTCATCATCCGCGATAACAACAATGACCGCGTCGCCTTGGGAGTTCTGTACGAGATTGCCCACAACATCCCTATTCTGCGCCTTGGAGACACGAACCGCGCTAGGGTGATTTGAGATACATACAAAGGAAAGTTATAGACTAAATTCGCAAGACACCACGTCCCTGACGAGACATGGCTACCATACAATGAGGCCAAAGCGTTTGCTAGCAGATGGGGTTTCTGTGACGAGCTGAAGGCGGTGTGGCAGACCGAGAAAGTAGGAATATACCCGACGAAGAACTGCAGCTGCTGTCTTGGAGGAATCATGCGCGAGCAAGACGCCCTCTTACAACACGTCGAGAAGGATGGAAAGATGGACACCGGATATCGAATCATTTACTCCTGGTGTGAATTTTCTCCGCGCGTAACGACAATGCAGGCTAGGCACGCTAAGTTACAAGCCCCACTTTTAAATCGCGATACCGGTACCAATAGCTCTCCTAAGCGGAGCCCGCTCGAATCTCCTACCTTCTTTACTGCAAACCCCACTATCAATCTACATGCGCCTTTGCGTTGCTCACTCGCCGCAATCTCCTTGCTAGGCTGATTATCCGCAGCAGTTCACTAGGTAAGCCGCCTACTATTCCAGACTGATCGCAAGTCGCTGATATCACTTCCAGGCACGGGAACCCACAAAGGCTGCGCCAAACCCAAGCGCGCCATGTCGCAATCTACTCCAATGAATACAGCAGACTATGCAGAAGTACCCGAAGACTGCGACAGCGCGAGCATAACCACCCCCGAGGAAGAGTACTCGGAGGTCTACTCGCTCCTCGCGTTCTTCAGAACTCGTCCAAAGAAAGACATTCACACCCCTTTCATCTAGCCCATATTATCAGAACCAACAGATCCATATCCATTCATTGGTCTCCTACCCTACGAAGGGCGATGCCTGTCCTGGGTTGGACGTACACTTTCGGGGGTTAGCAAGAGCATATTCGCCGAGATTAGTATTAGACCGCCAGGGCCTCGGCTATGTCAACTATCAGACAAAATATTTATAGTGCCTACACCCAACATCCCAAATGTTTTTCTACATGACAAGAAGATAGGCGCCAGGGCATATACACAAGGAAATAGCGCCAATATCTCATCGCAACGCGTGATTAACATTTTGCGTAAGCTACACAGTTTACTAGCAGAGCCAATAGACGAACGCAGCTATTTCAGTGGCTTAATAAAGGGTTCGAAGCTAAAGCAGATCAAGCTGCAGAGGTCAAACAGGAAGAAGCAGCAAATCAGGCTAGAGCCGCTATTATCTCTTAAGATTTCCTTCATTTACGTCTAAAAAATTGTTGCTATCTACAACAGGTACAAGAATTATAATGCTAAATAACGATAGCTTAGGTCCGGCGTTGCCATATGCTAACTTATTTCTCCAGATACTTAAAAACTTAAAAGGCTAGTTTAAGCTTGGTTGTTTCGGAAACAACGTCTCAGACGAGACCTAGCTGCCGTATAACGATTCTAAGGATTACGATACGAACAAGGTATACAAGGACGGTTAGAGGCGGTGAGGCAGGCCGAGAGCAGGAGAATAAGCGCTGATAAGGGCGTTGTAATGTGCATTGTCCAGAGCTTCATCATTATCTTATAATGATGGGCGTCTCTCTCATTATGGTAGCCCAAATTACCTTACATGGCGGACAGTTCTCTTCGTCATAGCACAGAGCCCTTGGAGTCCTGAAATCGAATGTCGTTTCTTGATCATAGGGTATGAAGGACTGGCCCCAAACCTTCAACCGCGGTCCACCAAGGCTCGCCAGCGGCCCCTCATTGCTGCTATCACTTTACGGAAGCAAGCTTTGCAATGTGACATTCTGGTGAAGCTGAAACGTGATCAATCTCGGCTTCCAGGACTGGAGAACGATTCGGTAAAAGTCTTTATCAAGATCCGGACAAAACCTCCTGCACGATATGCTTGCAAACAGCTCATACAGATCATTGTCGCCCCGACTCGCCCCGAATGTTACTTAGATTTCGGGATCTCGCTGACAGAGTCGTGCGAGCATCGTGGCGTCAAAAGTGTAGTCCCAATCAGTCAAGATCTTGATGTCATTTGCCAGTCCAGGAGCGATCTCGGTTGCGGGGTTGAGACACGAACGCGACGATGTGACATTGGTGATATATGGATGGAAGGTTGCGATGTACTCGTTGATGACAGGGTAACGCATTGCAATGGACTTGCTGGCGGTATAGATTGGCGCGAATTGGGTTCTTATCTGGCGAGAAACGCATCTGAGATGTCCAAAGCTCCCGGGCTTTTATTGATAGCCTACATTCGGTCGCGCATGTCGCAATTTTCGCACTTGTGGCTCTACACAGAAGCTGTAGGTGTGATTGCGAAGCTCTGCAGGAAGCCGCAAAAGGGGCAGCCTCGTTTGTTCAAGATACGACATTGGTACAAAGGACATAGTTGGCCTCGGTGATGTGAATGTAAGATCTCAAGTATGGAAATATGAGGGCAGAGGAAGACGTATGCTGGAGCCTTGCGGCACGGTTTAGGTTTAGTCGAATACGGCTTAGCGCGAATTGGATGAAAGAAGCCGGCAACCACGGCGCAAGACGAGCCCTGAGGACTAAGCCTCGCGCTTTGTTCTGATCAGACACCATGCTTTGGCTGCTTGATTTCCAGCTTGCAAAACAAAATCGACTTTGGTACACCTAGAAATATTTCGATACCAGTTAACTATCTTCCTTGGACGCTCGTAGCAATCGCCGGCCGACGTAAGGATGAAGGACGCGCAAGAGAGGTGAAGGCATATATAAGGCTGTGGCAATTTCAGTGCCGATTCAAGGCCTGACAAATAAGGCAGCTTGCCAGATCTCTGAGAGCAGTGCGATGTCAATGCCATAACGCGCCCTCCTTTGCACAAGCACGCCTCCAAGATGCACACGTCACACACAGCTCGACTGCAGAACTCACCACCACACCGCTCTACAAATAGCCCAGAACTATCTCGAACCCAGGTCTCGACTTTGATTACCCCGCGCCAGATTTCTGCTGTGTTCTTGTGTGCTGAGCAGCGGGCCAGTAAGATTTCCGCCGACGAACTTTATACGACGCAGATAGATTATTTCGGTAAGAGGGATGCAACACCAAGACCCGGAAGCTCCGGATTGCAATCTTGCGTCCCACTGCAACATCAGATAACCTCTGGATTCCCTCGATAAAAAAGATGTGATGTAGAAAAACACATTTCTGCGCCAAAGCGCGTAAACTGACCAGAGAGTCGAGATTCGAGAGAGCGCACTCACGATGTCGACGGCTCGGTGCTATACGTGCCACACTCTACGCCCGCTTTCCGATTTTTCATATCGTCGCAAAGATGGCGCCGTCTCAGCAGCATCGCAGTTCCGACGATACCTATGCGTTGTGCTGAGGCGAGTTGATGCGAAATCTGGAAAAGGTGGAGTCATATACCGTTATCGATGCGTACACCCGCGCCATGGAGACTGTCCGAAGACTGGGACGGCATTACATCCACAGGACTCATCTACGCACATTCAAGTAAGAGAAGAGGTGGAGGAGGCGACAAGGCTCGATCATCGGCCGCTTGGAGACGACGCTTCACCTGAAAGTACACGGGACGTCGAGGTAGAGATTGGAGTATGCAACGACCCAGAGGACGAGTTTCGCACGCAAAAGGAGGACGCGATAAAGAGGTTGCGCCAATGCGTGGGTATGTCGGAGAGTCCTGCGCTAAGTCCATGAGACAAGGAACGAAACGCGCCGTCAGGACCCATTACCACCGGAACACACACATGACTGCGAAAGAGTCTGGACATAAACGTGAAATGAATTGGGTATAGTACAGGTCATAAGAAGCAGCTTAAACTATGCTGTTGTCCGCACAAGTAAATGCGCCGTTTACCTGCTGATTCGGATCCGCAAACACCGCCAACAGTGCAGCGATACTCGCGTACATCCCTGGAACCATCATGAAGAAGACCAAAATCATGATGAAGACATTAAACGCTGCGGTCGCAAGCTTCTTCCCGGAGCTGCGCCACTTGCCGTGCCAGTTGAGGTGGAACCAGAACAAGACGGTGACACCCCACGTGAACCAAGACAGCAATAGCGACGAAGAGATGTTGAGCAAGCTATTGAACACCGGAATGGCGTTGGCCAAGATCCACACGACGACCCAGAAGAGCGTGACGGAGAAGATCCACACGGCCCAGTCAGTCTTCTTGCTGGTCTCGGGAACGACGATCGAGGAGCGGCGACCACGAGTCGGATCTGAGGCGATCGAAGCGCGACGCTCAGTCTTGCCGCCCCTGAAAATGTTGACGTGGCGCATGAAGAAGACATGAAGGTACCGTGCAGATGTCATTCCAAAGATGAGACCGGTGCCAAGAAGGCCGATGAACGAAACGGCGTACGAGACCTTGGCCATGGTGGTCTGAAGCGAGCCGATAGCTGGAGATGCGACTTGCTCGCCTGATAATGCGTATACGACGGATGCGACGATGACGTAGATGGTGGTTGTGATGCACTTCTCGATAGTGACAGCACGGGGGAAGTCACGGGAGGGATTCTCCATTTCAGCCAGAACAGTCGGGAAGGCTTGGTTACCGGTGTAGGCGAAGGCGATGTTGAGGAAAGCGGACACAGCTTGCGTGAACGTAGGGCTGCCGATGGCCTTGAGGTTCAGCGGCGCCTCTGGGTTTCGTGGTCCTTGGACGCCGAGTGTGATCATGACTATGAGGACAGTTGCGATGATGGATGCGGTGCAGGGCCATGACGCCCATGAGACGAAGCGCATACTGTGAGGGACACACATAGCCCACATGGCGATTGCAGCAACCACTGTGAACGCAACTGTACACGTCGCATGTTCAGAAACGGTGTTGAGACCTATAACGAGGGTGACTAATGCGCTGGCGCTGATGAGCGCCATGTTGATCAAGAAGCCGATCGCAAAGACGCCTTCGACCCAGGGTCCTCCGAGCACACGGCCGTAGTCGACAATATTGAGCATGTAGGGGTATTTTCGCCAGTATTGAATCAAGTTGTATGCGGTGTACAGACTCAGCATGCCCATTACTATGATGCATAGAAGGCCAGGGAAGAAGCCAAGCACGTTCAATGCAGATGGCAGTGACAACATACCTGTCAGTATGTTAGCTGAAGTGTCCCGGGTCTAGCAACTTTCGCAGTGCAATTCTAGCATGTCGGCGATGCTCTAAGAATGTCTTCAACATACCAATACCAACTTCATTTGTCACAAAAATGATAACAGCTTGTGATGTAGTAAGCTTCTTCTGTCCCGTAGTTTCTGCATTATTCGGTCGCTTGCTAGCATTCTGCACGTCGGAAACATCGCCTACGTGAGTGTCGCTGTCGGAGTGTGAGTCGTACTTTTCGCTGTTGGCTAAGTTCGAGTTGCGCAATGGGTCTTCGGGGTCGTGTGTGGCGTCTGCTGCAAAAGGAAGCATCGGACGTTTTGTAGAGAGATGTTGGTCGTATTTCGTGGAGGGCTTGTTGCTGTGGGTATCGGTTGTTTGTTGCTTGGGAAGAGTGCCATCGGCGGCGTGGTCGACATCATGCCTGTCCATGTTGAAGTAATGAACCTACACGACTTTGTGGGAGATGCAAGACAATTGGAGTAGGGACAAATAGAGCGTGTGAAGGAGATTGAGATTCCTAATACGACGCTTGCACAAGTCGACGAGAAGTATGCGAACGAATAGTTAAGAGAACACTGCGACATAGAAGGGAACCCAAGACACTTTGTATATGTGGAGAAGACGTTGGAGGCATTACGTACAGAAAGCGCTTGTTCGGCACCCAGAACAATAGTCCGTAATAGCGGAGTGAAAGGGACTTTCCAGAGGTAGTGCAGATGTCTGTGCTGCAAGCCAAGGTGTAGGGGAACAACGATCTCTTGACCTACGTGGGGACGCAATGGTAAAGTTTTCCACTTCCGGTATGTGGGCCAACAAGTCCGCCCTCCAAAATGAAGCGATTTTTAAGGGTCTCAGGGACGGCGTTTCGATGTGGACCACACAGGACTGTTTACACTGTCACCGAAGTGCGGCATTATTACGCCGTTACCCCAGGTAAATTCCCGCGTGGACAATTTGACATGCATACCGTGCCGTGGTTGTCAGATGTTTGCTGCAAAGTCTTGAGTATGACGTTGCAGTTGGTGATCGGCTCGGGAGCGGCCGCGCTAGAAGGACATCTGCACCATGCCTAATTTTGAGAATTGCGTGCGCCGAGCGAGAAGGCGCGCAGCCACATGCATTCCTTCACGATGAGAAAACTTTGTGCGGCGTTCTGCTAGCCTTCTTCATTTCGGACGCGTCCAAGTATTCTGTCTCACCGCCTTCAACAGGTAGCTGTCCTACAATTGAGGACACGGACATGGCATCGATGGAAGGACCCGGGACGTGTCTCGATACGGTGGTTTCGCGGGAGATTATCGGCAAGAATTAAGGGCGTCGTTCTAGCCTTGCCGAGAGTGGATCATTGAGACGAGCGTCGAGCCGGTATATGGTAAATGGCTCATCAAGAGTCCGTACTATCCAGCGCATGGGCGCGAGAAACAGGTATATCGGTAGGTACAGATGAACTCGCGTGACCGGAAGGGGTCGTGTGGGTGATCTTGGCCGACTGATGCGTGCTGCTAGTGTGCCCAACAAAGTGGAAGCTCTATCAAAGTCGCCTTCTCCCTGCTAAGGTGTTTGGCAGCTCTCAGAATCGCGTCCATCGGTGTCAACTCTTCCTCTTCTCACGAAGTCTTCAAAGACATGGTCCCGGACAAGATCTCTTACGACACACCTCTGTAGAGTTCGAACTCTTCTCACCTCCAATACACACCAAGCGGCTCCAGTGTCAAGACTTCCAGTGGCCAGATAACTAAATTCTGGCAGCACATCCTCCACGTTCTGCTTTGATGTGATCTGGCACAATCGAGAGCTTCTAGAATGCTTCTACCCCGTGCAACGAGTCAGGAAGCCATGTTATGGTTCCCACTTTCGTACTGCCTTTTCATCCTTCAGATCGCGAGACCTCAGTAAGACATAGGACGAGTCGGGCCTTGGCCCATCCTTTCACAAATTGTGACGCGAATTCCTATGTGCCCGACTCCCGAAGACACATACACTCGAGGGATCACACCATGATCCTGACCAAAGTTCGAGATATTGGGTCACCTACATCTGGATAAGTCGAGATTCAGAAGCGCGTTTAATAGAATCTGCGGCGATCAATATTGGGAGCGTTCTGGAAAGTATGTTGTGGCCCCCTTAAGGATCGACGGTACTTCCCATAGCTGTGGGATTGCCCAGGTGGAGCGACGCACACGTGTCCATTTGGCGCTCACGAACCGCATGCCATGGGGTGTCCGGAAACTGAAGCAGCGACTCTAATATCTCTTGGGGTTCCTCTGTTCCATCTCTTCACAAGCCCGTCCCCGAGGTCAGAAAGCGTGGCGCGCATGGAGTGCATTGAGGTTGATTGTGGCTGGTGTCCGAGCTGGTGCACGCCTGAAGCCGATTTTCCGTTGTGAAGCCGCTAGCCGGCGCGGCTGACGCCATGTCCACCCGCATCTCCAACCTCACAGGCCGACGCGACATGATCTCTCCTGGGATCCGATACCTTGGCTCTGGGAGACGCGCACGTCTGCCCTCGAGTCGACATGGGTGAAACCGAACGATGGATGTCGGATTTCGACATTCCCAATCCTCAAGACCCCTTTCTTTCCTTTGCGATATCCTCTTCTATTGTGATGCATTAGTGAGCATACTGTCGTTGTTCGTCGTCTTGCGGAGCGATAAGCAGGTTTCATAACCCTGTAGTTGACCGTCATTCTTTCTTTCCTCGCTGCGAGACTGTCCTTTCCGATCGCTGAGCAGTCTCCCCCACACTATCTACCCGATGATACCCCGGATATCAATAGCGCTCGCGGCGCTCCTCCACGCGGCTACCACTGCAGCTGTCTGCACGAAGCTCGAAGACTGTCCCCAGTTTGAGAAGCTGAAGACGAACGAATGCCAACCATTCCACCACTTCCTGGCAAGAGGCTCAACCTCGCCGTACCCAGGACATGTCATAGAAACAGTGGGCAAGATATGTGACCAGTTGAACAACAATACTCATCCTACTGCGTGCGGGTATGAAGACGTCGATTATTGGGCCATGAACGGCGGGGAGAAGTGGTGCATATCGGCACACGAGGGCGCAATGAATGGAGCTGCACAGATGCGCAACTACACCGCACGGTGTCCAGACAGCCATTTGATCGTCATGGGCTTCAGTCAGGGCGGAAGCGTCCAGCTCGATGTGCTGGGTGGAGGGGGTGGCGAGCTTTGGGGATGCCAGCAAGAGGAGAACCCGGCCATGGACATCAACTCAGCGCCAGGCTCAAAGGGTAAGTTCTCCTGACATCACCTCTATCGATAAAGTAAACCAACATCTACCAGTCGCCGCAGCTGCGATATTCGGAGCAACCCGACGTAGCGCCAACCAGAACTTCACCTTTGGTGGCGGCGAGATCTCTGATGGGGGTGCACCTCGAACAGCACAACAGAATGCGGGTCTCCAGCCATACGCGAATGCAGGCAGACTGCGCGAGTACTGCCAGCCTCGCGATCCAATATGCGCACCGCAAACGGAAAACAAAGACATGAACTTTCACCTCGATTACTTTGACAAATGGGGTACTGAGGCTGCGAATTGGGTGGTTAGCAAGGCTCGCGAGGCAGCTGGCATCAAGGAAGGCGGCGATGCAACCTCAGGTGCTTCTGACATGCTGAAGAAAGGCATTTCGCATCCAATCTCGAATGTGTTCCTCTTACTCATCGCGATCTTCGGTCTATAGTAAGTTTCTTTTCAGTCGATGTCAGAGCGTTGGGAGATTTTGGTTCGTTCGGGGTCTAGTCTAACGAATGGTGATTGAATGTAGACTTATACAGTACAGTTTCATCGTAAAGCGCATCGCAGTCTGGAAGTTCTCGTCGACAAAATACACGCCCGTCAGCACTACCGAAGCAGTATAGATTGCAGCATGCGATTCTTAGTCATCCGCCTGCGCAGTTGGGGGACAAGCCTCTAACGACCACAGCGCTTGGAAATACTTGGCCGCAAAGCGGGCCGTTGGACACGCTGCCGAAGAAAGGGAACCGAGAATACTGAGTGATTGGACCAATAGCGAAGAAAACGAGCTTTCTCAGCGACGAAGGGCCAGAACACATGTTGTGCCCGTGTACGGTACCCATCGAACATAAGTTACACACATAGATTCACCAATATTAATATACAGACCGGCAGGGTCCGGCACAGATCTTGGAAACACTTTCACGCTTATTTTCAGTTGTTCTAAAGCAGGTCTGCATGATGCAGCACTGTCTCAACACCACATCAGCATATCACCACCATCCTCATTGGCGTCAGAACTTTACGCATGCTCGACCCTACCCAGAACTCCCGCTTCTATTTCCACAACCGGCCCAGTGTATACCTTCTTCCCATGGACCACCCAGAAGCCCAATGCAAATAGCACTACCGCACTCCAAAGCACACAGCTCCAGTTCATATTGACTAGCGTGACTGGCACGCCCGTTGGCCAGAAACTGAAGAACATGACAACCACTGTCCACACAATCGCGAAACCGTTGACGAACACGCCCCACCGGCCCAGGGTCCAAGGGCCGGGCGGAACCTCCTCTGGATGCTTTATCCGCTTGTGAAGGAAGAGCGTGAAGGGAATGAGATATGAGCCGAAGAATCCTGCAACAGTGAGCGATAGTATCGCATTCAGCACCGTTGCTGAACCAATGTTGATCAGGCTCAACAAACAGGTCACGGTGCATGTGATTACGATACTCGTGAGCGGGACTTTCATCCTCTTGTCCACGTAGCCGACAGCATGTGCATGTGGAACTGCGCGATCGCGAGCGAACGCCCATAGTTGGCGTGACGAACTGGCGACGATAGTGAGGGTTGCGCAACAAAACATTACAACCAGAAGAGCGGATAGCGCAGTGCCTCCGGGTATCGAACTGACCGCTTGTGTGAGGATCTCAATGAAGGGAAAGCCTGTCGGTGTACCTAGGGCTGCGTCGATGTCGCCCATGCAGTAAAGGATCGCGATCAGCATGCAGAAGCCAGTCATGCCGTTGATTCCGATGGACACTATGATGGAGTTAGTCTAGCCGTCTCGTAAAAAGGGTTCGAACTCACTCATTAATGCCCAAGGCACCACGCGCGAAGCATTCCGAATCTCCTCGCTCAAATGTACAGCGCCATCTGCACCAGAGAATGCAAACAGCGGCGTGATCAGCCCCACAAAGAAACTCAGCCCCTTACTCTCATACCCTCCCTCATTCAAGAACAGCGTCCAGACATTCTCATTGCTGCTCTTCGTCGGCGACATCACCGTAATGACGACCAAAAAGATGATAAACAGCGTGCCATGCAAAAAGAGAATCGCAGTCTCAATCTGCGGCAACACACTGAACAAAAACGTATTGAAAACCAACGACACGAACGTCAACGCGAACACCATCAACGTCCCATGCCATCTCTCAGGCACATAATCCGGCTGGCTATTAATCACCAGCCCCTGACACGCCGTGGCTGTGAGATACGACCCACTCGCCGTCAACGCCTGCCACGCAATGACACTCTGCCTGCCCACGAATTAGCCTCATCCTCACCCCAATCCTGTCCACATACACTCACCACCCAGTAAAATAACTCAGTACCCTCTTCCACTTTGCCGGCGCAAGCATATACGTCCAGTGATACTGCCCACCCGCAGTCGGCCAAATGCTCACCAGCTCCGCCATGGTCGCGACGACGGCCGCCCAGCCGAGCCAGCAGAAGAGGAAGCCGTAGATCAGGCCGGCGGGCCCGCCGTTTAGCAGTCCAAAGATGAAGAGAGAGAACATGGCTTCCCAGGTTATTGTTGAGGCGCAGGCGACGCCGAGAATGGCGAGGGGGGAGAAGGTGCGCTGGGGTGGGGGTGGGGGTGAGTTGGGAGTTGGGTTTGGTGATGGATCGTGGATTGACTTACGCGCAGGACTGCTTTCTTACCTATGAGGGCAAGTTCGCGAGCGTCGGCATCAGAGGCGGTGTTTGAGGTGTTGTAGACATCATGTTGTACTGTCGATTTTGGGTCCTCCATTTTGGACATTCAGGTCCTCATGTATTCGTTAAATCAGGCCGCATTCGCAACTCGACTGCATTCAGTTTTGCGTAAGAGTCAACCGATGGTGGAGCATTTTAAGTACAAAAAAAACGACACTTCAGCTCATATACTCTGCGTCTTGATCTTCTCAGATCTAAGAGCTCGCCTGCATGTATGCACTGCGTGCGGCGCATCTTGCTGGCAAAATATGTAACCTTCTCAGAGTTACCATGCTGCTGGAGTCGTCCGGCCTATCACGACTCTTGAGGAACGGGGTTCATGTGCAGCTAGATTATCCGTCGCGAACGCCCTGCGTATACGAGAGTTTACGTTCCGCGGACCGGAAGTGCCAGATCCTGGTATGGAGTTATCTTGCAGCATCGTCAAGTCTAAGCAGAAGTCTGCATTCTTCGATTGGCAGTGTAAGAGTGTAGGAGAATCGATTATACTGATTTAATTGTCATATTTCAAGCGAAAGATATGGCGCTTGACGAGGAGTCTCTGCTGATGCACGATTATTAAGCCGAGCACAATGGGAAGGTCTTCATGCCGGGAGATCCAGTTCCGTACTACGCAGCTTACAACATCGGTGAAGGTGCCTTGGCAAGCACAATCTCGCTACTCGGTAGAACTGCTAAACAAGACATCGCTTACAGCTCTATCACCTTGTTATCCAGCTGTCAGTCAGCAATCAATCAGTTTTTCTAAAATAGAAATTGAACACTTCGGCGTAGAGGAAAGCTATTGAGACTGACGCGAAGTTGTGTGGCAAGTAAATGATGCTGCGTACCGCGAACTCACCCTATCATCTCATATGCGCTGTGTATATAATGGAGGTCGATTATCGGAGAAATTTTGGGAAATGTTGCCTGCAAAATCGGGTGAGAGATCATGGCAAATTGCGAGTAAGTAAAAAGTTGATACATTAAGCAAAGAGTGGGGCATAGCCATTCCACCAAGGTATCCGGAAAGATTGACTGAAGCTATCCTCCAAACCAACGCCATATCCAACCGTTGTCATCGCAAAAGGGTATCATTCATTCTGTCGCTACATTGTGGGGAAACGTTGAGGACGGTTATTCGTCAGTTCGCTTTGCAGCCGTCTTGACATCGATGAAAGGTTTAGTTCAGCTTCTTGTTGCCGACCTGCACTGGTCGACCCTGGCTGCGCTGGTACTGGAGGAAGCCGAAGAACGCCGCGGCAAGAACTGCAAGCATGATGACGTTGCCTGCTCAATGTTAGCATTACGCGCGCTCCATCGGCAATCGTGCAACTTACCGACGAGGAAGGAGACGAGGCCTCCAGCCAGGTCGACCAGTCCTTTGAAGAAGTTGATGACCAGGTCGACAATCTCAGTCGCGAACTTGGCTGCGAACTGAGCCGTGTTCTCGACTAGGTGGAGAGCAGTGGTGAAGAAGGACCAGACGACCTCGACCATGGACGAGACGAGGTCAGAGAGAGCGCTGACGATTGAAGACATGGTGGCTGAGTCAGGTGGTTTGGGAGTGTGGGGTGGAGGTGCTGCAAGGAAGAAACTCAAGTTGGTGGTAAGTGGAGTAGTGGTCGGTGTTTGTTTGCACAAAGGTATTGTTCGCGCAAACAGCACTTACCTTTCGCGGCTTTATTGCTACTCGTGATCCGATTTGGTATGACGAAGCATCTACGCCATGTGACACCTTTCCTGTTTCTTCAAGCCAACTCTTTACCCTTGCCGGTGATCTGACGCTTGTGTGGAGGTGGCTGGTTGGATGGCGCATTCAGGCAACGCTTCGCTTGAGTGAGGGTGTGACGTCAGTTGTGTAACCTGAGGAATACCAGGAGCACTGGCCAATGCTAGCACCGGCAACTTGGTAACCTGGAAGTACGAGCAGTTGCAGCTGGTACTGTACATTGTACATTGATCTACGAGTATGCCTGCAGTATCAGGGTGAGTCTTACACAATCTTGCTCGAGCTGTGCCGCGAGTGTGATCGCAATTTCGCAATCTAGGCATTATGTAGTTAATCTGATGCTATGATGCTCACCTGATCTTGAATGATGGACTGCTAGGAACAATGCAACGGAAAGGAGTCCGAGTCCTAGGAGCCCTACTGCTTTTCACCTGGGAAGGCCGTTGTGTGGGAGAAGTTACGAAGCTAGCTGAAGTTACGTCATCGCTTGGCTATGCTGAATGCGGCTTCGTCCCGCGTCCCATCTCCCACTATCAACCCGCACCCTCCACCATGTCCACCTTCGACAAGCTGTTCGCAAAGGGTAAGGCGAAGGTGAAAGAGTTCACCGATTCGCGCCCCTCCCACCAGCAAGGCCAGCCCAGCCAGGGCTACCCGGGCCAGCAGCCACCACAAGGCTATCCTCCTCCGGGACAGCCGCAATACTCGGGCGCGCAGTATCCCCCGCAACAGTACCCTCCAAACCAATATCAGCAAGGCCCGCCGCCAGGCCAGCAATGGGGCGCTCCCCAGCAACAATGGGGTCAGCCACCAGCCCAGCAGCAATGGGGTCCCCCGCCTCCGCAACAGCAGGCCTATGGTCCTCCGCCCGTCCCACAGGCTAGCAAACCTCAGTCGCCGCATCCACAGGCTCAAGGGCCACCACCAGTTCCTCAGAACCGCCCGGGCTCTGCGCAGCCGCCGCCTCCGCAGAATATACCCCCTTCTCAGGGCGAAAGAGTGTACTGGAAGCCCTCGTTCGATCGTGCGACACCTGTATCACACAACTTCAGGCACGAGATCGGAGATCATGGCTGGGGTAACAACGAGAAGCAGATGTATACGGACAATCCTGCCAACTCGTTCCACCACGACAACCGATTGATTGTGCGAGGATTGGTGGAGGGTGGTAGCTACACATCAGCCCGTCTCACCACCAACCAGACGCTACAGCGACCACGTGGATATCTGACCGCGACGATACTGCCGCCCGTCGCAGAGGGAATATGGCCGGCATACTGGCTGCTGCCGAAGGACCCCTTTCAGTGGCCGAATGATGGCGAGGTGGACATTTTCGAGAGCTGGAACGGAGACTGCGTGAACCACTCGTGCCTGCATTGGGGTCACTACAATGGCGAGGATCACGACAAGCACCGTGTCGCTGAGACGCCGCTGCACGACATGCCTCGCCAGCCCCACACATTCGGCTTTGCATGGTTAGAAGAGGATGGCATACCAAATTGGCGCGGTCGCATGATCTGGTACATCGACGGCAGACCGGTCATGAGGGGTAACATCCCGATTGGTACAAGGAGAATGGAAGAGTATCGGATCCTCATCAACATCGCTATGGGCGGAAACGTGTGTCAGGGCAAGCTGCCAAAGGACGGATACTACGACATGGTTGTCAGTGATCTCAGGATGTGCGAAGAACCGCAGGGTGGATGGCACATGTTCGAACAGGCCTGGAACAGCACGCCTGAGGGCAAGACTATGTAGTGCCAGGTCTCATAATGACGTCCCGAATACGAAGAACGTGGTTGTATTTGTCCATGATGTGTGAATCAATGGACTGTAAGGTCAATGAATTCGGGCTAAGCTCAATTCGGTAAAGACACCTTCCATGTCCACGTGATACCGCGCATCTTCGCGCTTCGCGCTTCCTTTGCCCATCGTTCCCATCGCCACCATGCATTCAGCACCACATTCAGAACGCGAACTTTCACCACTGCAGTACTTGAATTTATCCCAGATGCCGACTACACGATGCCGACGTATGCCCCATCACCAAAGCGCTTCTTAGTCCCGACACAGCAATCCGTGCAAAAACCGAAGCCGAAGCCACCCTCCAATCTGCGCAATGCGTACACTATCCAAACGCCAAAACCTAACACGCTTGGACCGGAAAATAGCGAGTCGTTTTCTAGCAAAGTGACGCCTGCGAGACGCTTCGTCATTGCCCCGCATCGTCACACACAAAGCAGAGAACACGAGAAGGGCAGAGAGCATGGAGCAGAGGCGCGGGCGGAGCATCACACACAGCTTACACCTCTATCAAAACCACGAAGGAAGTTCGAACGTGTCGAGAGTATCGAAGAGCCGCCCAAATCCAGCCCCGACGGACCGTCATATGACGATCGAGGCATTGGTGTCCTGCAGACCGTGGAGCACGATGATGCCAAAGACGGAGACGAGGAGCAGAACGACGAAGATGAAGAGATACTATTCGTGACGGAAGAGCGTAACAAGCGACGTCGTGTCTCCCCACCAACTTCGCCCTCCACTGGCCGATTGTCTGAGCCTGCGACACCCGTGACCCTCAGGACCCATCGCTTTGTCGTTCCACCAGTACGCACGCCTGCACCTTTCACAGCTATACACACCTCCATGGAGGCCATAGGCTTCACACTAGTTACTACGAACACAACGCCAGCGCCCCACCGTCCAGCCTTCATCCTCCCACCACAGCCCACCTCACCTCCCAAGCCCCCGAGACCACTACCAGAAATTTTTTCGCCCTCACGCAAATCGCAGAAATACGTCCCGAATGGACTGGCTTCGACAATGCAAGGCTGGATCATCGAGACTGCGAATTCCGGGTTCACAGCGCAAGAGCGAAGCACAACGAGCGGCGTAGTTTGGGGCAGGGATCGAGAAGACGGCGTGAGAATCAGGGTGCGCGTGAAGGCTGCTTCTTCGTCGGATTCACAAGATGGTGAAGCGGAAGTGGAGTGCTTCCCCGGCCACTTCGTGTTTGTCCGGGGTGAGACGGAGCCTGGCATGTACAACCACTCTCGCGCGCCCAGCGTCGTGGACAATGATGGCGAGATCAGGATTCTATTGGCTGGCCAAGGAGGTGCGAGAGGTACGGCTGGAGTGAAGATCAAGATTGACGATATTGTGGGTGTACGGGCACCCATATGGAATGTCGATGTTGGAGGCGAGAAATGGATGATTGGCGTGGACTGGGTGACATTATGATCACAGCGACGATTCACGACTACATGAGCTAATGATTTATGATTATGAAATACGGTTGTGAAATACGGTCACAATCTGTAAGTGCTTCATTTGTATTCAGACATCCTTATCCGTGCATTTGCCCTCTCAGGGCTGGTACATCAGTTGACGGTATATGTTGTATTAAATGCTTGCGTATGGTCGATCTTCCTTCCATGGTCCCTCCATGTACATTCTGCGCGTGGCGATGCTCGACGGTTCTCTCAGCGACTGACTAGCACATTCGACTTGTTACTTGGCTCGGTTTGCTTCTTCGCTCGAAGCTCTCCGAGCTCAGGACTTGATTGATGAGAACTCGGCGTTTTGTTGCGCTCAGCCCACAAGACGGCTTTCCTCTTGACGACTTCTCGTTTCGTGCCATTGTCGGTCGACTGACCTTCCCAGACGCTCACCAATCCATCGTGAATGAGATTCGCAAGCGCATCTGGGGACTTTTCGCCTCAGAGATGCTCCTCGATGTCAGTATTGGTGCGATTGATGAGTCCGATCATAGTCTCAGCCAGGACCTCTTGGTCGGCCCAAAACGGTTTGTCGGAGGCCTCGTCAGTGTCGGTATCCGACTCGTCCTCACGCTTGCAGTGACGCTTGCGCTCCGCCATTCGACGGCTGACTGTGGGGCTGTCAGTATGCCGTCTTCTGATTCTATCCTTCGTATGGAAACGTACCTCCGGTCCTCTTACCACCTCTCGCACTATCTGGAGTGCCCAGAGCATCCGCGCCATTGTTGACCTTTAGGTTACCCGATCGCTGCATGGTAACGTAGAGGTCGCTCACGAGGGCACGTCAAAAGCGCATAGCTTAGCTGAAGTCGTAACCGAGGCGAGTGAAGTTTGGCCATTCGTACTCGGCATGAGCCTCGATTCAGTTGAGCGTGTTGAAGATGTTAAGACGCGCTTCGTCTGCACTGTTGTATATGACGGGTGTCTTCTCACCGGAGGCGAACTTCAGGGCCGCAGTCACCAGGAAGTGTGACCAATCAGCTGCATCGCATTAGGGGAGAACTGTGTGCGTGGAAAGACACTTACTGGGCTTGGTGAGCTGCGCCTGAGCCGCCTGAGCCATCTCGGGAGGTTGTTGGGTTGCTGCGATAGCAGCCATTGCGATGCTGTTGATTGATTGAGAGAGTTTGAGGTGTATGAGTGATGCAGAAGTGAGCTGCAGGATGTACGTCGCGTCGTGCCTTCTTAACTTTGGCAGTGACGCGTGCGAGATGCGTCGAGGGAAGGTGCGATGCCATGGCGTGTCCTGGCTATCTTCGCAATCCCAAGAGCCAGTGCTCAGTCTAGGCGTCGCAGATTTTCCGGCAGACTGTTCGTGCAAATTTTGCGGTTTGTAGTTTGCCATTTTGGATGGTCGTGGTTCAGGTAAGCTAAGGGAACGATTCCATGGTTCACCTTAGTTCGACTTTTTCCCTTCAAATAAATTCGAAGTCGAAGCAATGTAGTTTTTTATTATTTTGAAGTATTTCTTTGCTCAAGTACGATATTATCATGACTTACATTACCTACCCCTGCTGGGCATGCTGCTACATTCCCACAGAGCAAGCCAAATGTCGTATCTGCTCCCCACGGCCTCCCAAGAAAAGCCGCATACCAAAGCCTTACAATGCAGAGAAACCTCGACGCATGCCCGCCATTTCCGCACCCATTTTAGTTTCGGACTACTACAGCTTGACCACGGAAGCGGCACAAAAAGAGCTCAACAACATTCGCGAGATGATCACCTGTGAACCATGTTTGGAGCAGGATATTCCTCCTCTTGCCATCTTCACACCCGACTCCGGTACAACCGCACCGAGCGTGGTACGCCATGCTGCCGAGAACGAATATCCAACCATGGATATGCTCACATTCGTGGATTATGAACATGAAGTTGATAATATTTCCGATCTTTGTATTTTACTTTGCTCTCGGAAAGAGAAAGAGAAGAAGAAACACAAAGGAGGACGCAAATGTAGAAAATGCTGGGAAGCAAAACAGGCCAGTGCACAATTCGCGAGTGCTATAGATACGGAGGTAGGACCAGTAAAACATAGAGGTGAACAGGAATCAGCAAACCGTTCTCGCACAATCAGGGAGCCTGGAATCGAGAGATCAGACTTCATGGAGCCAGAGATCAAGAGATCAGACTTCATCGAGCCAGAGATGAAGAACCCCGACTTCAGTATCGCCTCAGTTAGATGGTGGCGATTAAAAAGAACTCGCACTGATTAGCCATGTATGAAGACAGTGCTGCACAGGCTTCCATCTCACATTATTTCAGGTGTTCAATATGGCTGCGCATCACACATTCCTGTGCAACTCATGAACGCACGTGACCATGACCCTTTTTCGCAGCACTTGGGTAGTGTATCTGCTGTGATCTGCTCGGTTCACCAGTCTTACCTCAAGTAGCCCGAACTGCATTCGCTGACTCTATCACCTCGCTTTGCAAGCGACAGGTCATCAACTCATCTGCATCGATCGGGACGTCAGGCAGTGAGAGTCAGCCACGTACAGGCCAGACATTCGCCTGCGCTGCCAATTCCCGAAACGGACACAACTAATCTTTAACCTCGATAACCGCAGCAATTCACCCTACGCGACCATGACTGGATGCACGTCACGAATGGCACGACCCAGAATAGATTGCACACTGCGAGGAAGGCTTTTGCAGGTGCTCTGGATGCTCGAAGATTCCATGCCGCGTCGTTCGACTTGCTGACCGCAATTGCAGTGCATTGTTGTACACTGGCCTCGAAGGAGTGTCAAGCGGGTCTGCGCCCTCACGATACCACGTTGTACAGTGAGGCCTGGAGAAGATGGTGGAACAAAACGAGGCGACGCCAAATCAGATGGTTCTCGCCTAGAGCGCTTCGAGACGTTAGCGTCATTTGCTTTCCGTGGCCAAGGTGTGACGTGTCTCGCGATCCCACAGCATCACCACCCTTCACTTCAGGACTTTAGCCATCGATTGCTCAGTGCAGTGCCCCTCTTTGGGCCGCCAGATATGACATGTGCGGGCGTGCTCCGTTGTCCGCGACAACCCACGTCTCTGGCGGGCCGGAGCGCGGAGCGGCGAACCCAACGTTGTGTACAACGAATGCTGCATACCCTGCTGCAGCCGAGTGCCATCGCACCAATGATCAGAGCCTCTTCTCAGCGAGAACCCACCTGCCGGTTCTCGAAATCTCTCAATTTGGGCGAACGACGTTCCCCTACGTGGTCCAATGGTAGACACATGCCGAGCTCGTCTCTACCAGCATCGCCCTGCTGAAACCCACGGCCCTACCGGCGTGAGGCTTACTGGGCATACTGCCAGCAATGTTCGAGAATTCGACACTGGGAATAGCGATTTTGTCTTGTGACGCTGTCTTGCATCTCTTTCGTCAATCCATATCGTTTTCAGTTTCAGCGTCGTCCCATTGAGCCACGCAACACGCAACTCCACAGTCGTGTGCCTCTTTTTGAGCGACTTACATCTCATTCGTCTCTCCGCATTCAGTCCCCTCACCCCACGTTCATGTCGCCATTGCTCGCTCATCAAATGTGTTATCAGCCATGGAACGGCGACAACGTCAGATATAGCCTGTAACACGAAGCATCGAATCCAAGGATTTTGAAGTCCCCAATTGTGAACTTTGTCCAACCATGCGTCAGTTTGCGCAGGTATCGATTTCGCCATGGGCAAACCCGTACAATGGTGCAACGGGAACGGGGCAGAACTACTACACATCGAGTGCGCCGAAGCAGCCTGTCTATCGACGAATAGCTGCACCACCAGCACCGATATTCTTCCATCCGGATGTTGAGCAAGTCGTCGGTGAAAGTGATAACGAAGATGGTATGTATATATGCGTCATTTTTGACGGAAGCTTACATCAGGATTGAACAGACTCAGGCGATGCGCCGACTGAGTCCGCTGCACAGCCAGAGGCTCCAGTTGCCCCTGAAGCGCCTGCACCAGAGGCATCAGAGCTAGTGCCGCCGCCTCCTCCCCCTCCACCACCACCACCACCTGCACCAGAGGCAACTGATATCGAAGCTCCAGCCCCTCCTCCAGATGCACCGCCACCACCACCACCGCCGCCAGATGATGTGGAAGCAGTAACAACAACTGATGAAGCCGCACCAACAAGTGTGACTGGTTCCGAAGGAGACGCACCATCGACGAGTGAAGTCGTAATCATTGACGTCCAGACTGAGCTGCCAGATGAGGATGCTGTTGTAAATGTACCTCCGCCTCCACCACCTGTAGAAGCGAGTCCTAGCACACCACCTCCACCGCCACCCGTTGAAGTCGTACCTGAGCCATCTGTAGCTGGAAGTGAGAAGAGTGGTGAGTCCGAGCTGGCCGCTCAAGAGCCCCCGAAATCCCCTGTCATCAAATTCGTTCACTTTGCGTCTGACACCAAAGATCCAGACGCTGGCAACAGCAAGAAGAAAAAGAAGCTGCTAATTGGCAAGGGCAAGCCCAATGCTTTCGTGCGCGTGAGGGATCCGCCCTCTCCGACCCCCACATCTCCCAAGGATGAGAAGAAGAGGGTCATTGACAAGGTCGTGAGGAAGAAGGAGCGACGTCCATCGTTTCTTTCCATCTCATCTCTTGAGAAGCCCAAGCTCGGTAAGTCGGATGACCGCAAACGAACGAAGCCAGACGACAAGAATAAGATGGCCAAAAGCAAGAAGGAAAAGTCGAAAGGCGAATCGTCGAGTATTGCAGAAGATGATGAACGATCACTCGACAACGAAGAGAGCGTGGTCTCAGAAGGCTCTACAGGCGCGTCTGCTGATAGCCAAGAAGCCGTTGTAGGAGATGCTGCACCACCGCATCCGCCTCCCCCCCCTCCTCCACCAGTAGATGAGGTCACACCGGACTCTCAAGACCCCGTCGAAGAAGCAGCCGAAACGCTGTCGCCACCCTCGGACGAGACTCCTTCGGAGGTACCGGAGGCTACCCCTGAAGATGATTCGGCTGTCCCACCACCGCCTCCTGCAGAGGTAGTGGCTGACGACCAAGAGGTTGCGAAAGACGAGCCACCGGTCCTAATCGAAGAAGCCCCACCCACAGAAGAAGGAGCAGCACCTCCACCACCGGCACCGATTGAGGACAATAGTGAACCAGAGGGAAAAGCAGATGTAGCGGATGCGGCAGGTACTGAAGCTACTCCTGTAGAGGACGTCGCCCCGGCAGAAGAGGCAAACCCGATCGATGAGACTGCTCCGGAAGCTCAAGAAGATGCCGATGCCACTACTGAGGGCGAAAATGTAGACGGTGACGATGCAAGTAAAGAAGAGACCACGCCTCCAGCGGCAGAGGAGCAGCCCGCGGCCGAGCCCGCTGTCGCCGAAGAGCCAGAACCCAAGAACGAGGAAGTTACTGAAGAAGAGCCTACAAACGCCAAAGAGCCCGCGGCAGAAGCATCACCTAAGCCTGGCCCATCGCCCGAAGACGTCGCACCACCCGAGACCGATGCCAGTGCGGAAGCAACGGCGGAACTAGATAGCGAGTCCAATGTCGTGGATGACGCCAAAGCCGAAGACAACAAGGAAGACGAGCAATCTGCAGACGGTCCTGTTACTGCGGCTGAAGAAGCAAGCCCCGAAGCCACAGAGACGACATCAGTCGATGCAGCAGAGGATGCCGAGGCGCCCGCTGTCGAAGTCGTGCCAGAGTCTGAGTCAGTCCCCTTAGCTGAAGCACCAAGCAAGCCTGATGACGAACCTGTTCCAGAGGTTCAAGAAGAGGAGCAAGCGACAGACGCCTCAACCGAAGAGCCAGCGACCGAAGACGCTGCAACAGGACCCGTGTGTGATGAAGCCTCCCAGGAAGAATCCGCGGGTCTGACCGAACCTGCATCGGAAGAAGCTCCCACGGAAGACTCTGCGACGGAACCTCTGTCTGATGAGATTACCACAAAGGAACCTGCAATCGATGAAGCGCCTGCGGAAAAGTCTGCAAAGGAAGAGCCCGTGACAGAAGAACCTACAAGTGATGAAGCCTTAAACGATGAGCCTACTAAGGAAGAATGCCCAGAGGTCGAAGTCGCGATAGATGAGCCCGCCGCCGACCCTCCCACTCAAGACGTGGCTTCTGGAGAATCGGAAGTGCAGGATGAGGAAGCTCAGGATGTAGCTAGTGAGACTGCACCCAAGTCCGCAGCTGAAAGCCAATCTACCCCTGAAGAAGATTCAGAGCAAGCAAACGTCGCGGATACATCGGTCGAGCAGAGTGGCGTA
Organism: Parastagonospora avenae f. sp. tritici 18332-5; assembly: GCA_022559985.1. Lineage (NCBI taxonomy): Eukaryota > Fungi > Ascomycota > Dothideomycetes > Pleosporales > Phaeosphaeriaceae > Parastagonospora > Parastagonospora avenae. The sequence goes on from JAFJTR010000073.1 coordinate 47,494, forward strand.
GATGCACCTGCTGCCACATCTCTGGACGCGCCTGACGAATCTGTAAATCCCGAGGGAACTGTTGGCTCTGAAGAAGCTTCTGCGGAAATTGCACCCTTAGTCGAAAACACGGAGACGCCCACAGAAGAGCCTACTACTGCAGTTGATGGAGCAGACCTTGTCGAGGTCATAGAGTCAACCGCGCCTGCCGAGAACGCTACTGAAGCACAAAGTGAAGGGCGAGAACAGAATGAAGGTGCAGGCGGAGAGCAGCCAGTCGTTGTGGCAACCGCAACCGAAGCACCCGACACGGAACCCTCTTCTACTGTCAACGAGGTCTCGTCAGACCAAGGTAATACCGAAGCGCAGGACTCAACAGAGGTCACAGCCGAAGAACAAAATCCCCAGCCGGTCAACGACGGCAACGATAACGACAACACAGGTGAAGCATCAGTTGATGTGACACCACTCGTCGATAACGGCACAAGCGGTGTAGGACCGACTGACAGCGACGCGGTACCTGACAAACAAGAAGAGCCACAAGTCGAGGCTCGTGAGACTGGCGTCGAGTCTCAGCCCGTTGAAACGATGGAAGACACGCAAGAGCCTGAGCACGCGTCTGACATGGATGTTGGTGTTGCAGACGGTGAGGTAAGCGAGCAGCGCCCAGAGTCCATGACGCCCGATCTCCCAGGCCAACCAGATCAAGCACCACCAGGTACGTGCGAGATTCCTTGTCCACAGTTCTTTTTGTTCGATTTGCGTGGCATCGACTCCATGCCCCCGCGCAAAATTTCGATAGTGCCATGCACGCGCCGGATCGGGCTGGCTGGTCCACGTCGAGGGCTGCAACTCAGAAGAGCCGATTGGGCCGCGCGACGCGTCTGATTGGTCGCCTCGCCCAATCGCTGTTGCTGCCAGCACATAGCAGCCAGCACTGCTGGCTGTCACGTGCGCTGGGTTGGCTGACGTTGGTTCGGGCTGCAATAGATGCACGCAATATGCCGCAAACCACGACTCGCATGTCTTTGCATCGCGCTAGTCTGGGGAAGACCTTTTTTGGCCACCCGCATCTCCGTCTTATTTCATACTCTCCGGTCTTTCACTTGATTTTCCATCTCACATACCGCGATACTCACTATTCTTCTGGTGAATCTCGACACACCTGAAACTAACTTAATGCAGACGACTCTGCAGCTCTAAATGTTCAGAGCACCAGAGATCAAGGCCTAGAAGTGCAATCTGATGTGAATTCTGAGGTCGTCTCAGATCCCGTCTCGGAAGTTGCCGTCGAAGAATCAACTGGGGAAGACCCAGCTCCGGCCGGAGACGCTTCGGTGCCCACAAACGAGAACACTGGAATAAAACCTGAGCAAACGGAAAGCAAAGATGTCGACGCCGTGACGAACACAGAGCAAGTGGCAGTCGCAGTACCTAAACCTGACACAGAGATGGCGGACGTGACCGACCCTGTGGATGCTGAGGTAAGCTATCACGAGCCAGAGTATAGTACTTGTCATACTTTAGCGCGGCATTGGTATCCTACTTGGTATAAATTACATGATTGTCTAACAACATCGATAGGCTGTTGACGAGACCATGCCCGCAGAAGTGGGCGAGAAGGATACTCAGGACACACCCGATGCTCACAATGAAGATGACGATGATGCTCCCGACTCGCAGTCTGAATCAGACAATGAGTTTGATTCCGACTCGGAGGTTTCATCAATGCCTCCCTCGATGATTGAAGCAGACACTGCAGATAATCCTGAGACTCCTGAAGCACAGGAGGAGCAAGAGGCCGATGTCCCCACACCCGAGGACGAGGATACCGCTTCCGTCGCGCCCGAAGAGGCAGTTGACGCTCCGGTGGAAGCATCCGACGAAGTCGAAACCGAATCATCTAACGCAACAACACAAGATGATGCAAGCTCAGCCACCACTATTGAGGTTCCCGAGGCAGAGCCCGATGCTGCTGAAGTAAAAGAGGAGGAGGACGTATCAGCAATCGAGAGTGAGACACCGGTTCCAGATGCGGATGCTACATCAGAGGACCCCACTGAAGCCGCACCGGAAGAAGAAGAATCGAAGCCGGCTGATGAGCGGACGGTCGACGCAGCACCGGCGGATGACAGCGCTGACGTGCTAGACGCTGCGGAAGATGCCGAAGAGGATCTCGATGGCCCTGACGAGGATAGTGAAGATGAAGGAACCTCGTCGGTCAGTGAGGCATTGACTGCAGAGTCCGAGGAGGCCGCGTCCGCATCGGTGACCGAGCCCGCAGATGCGCCAAGTCAAGATGCGCCTTTTGAGCAGGAAGATGAGGCAGATGAGTCTGTGGTCGTCGAAGCTGAGGAGCCGAGCCAGCCAGAAGAGGCCGATGAAGCGCCTGAATCTGAGCCTGTGGACGAGGACGGCGATAAAGAAGCTCCAGCCGAGGAGAGCTCTGATGCACCTGCACCCGGCGAAGCTGTCGACGAAACCGATCCGGCTCCGACGACAACAACAGACGCCAATGCTGATGCTGATGCAGCTGCAGAGACAGCTGTCACAGAAGAGCCTCCCGCCGACCCAGCTCCCGAGGTAGAAGAAGTGCAGGCCGTAGATGCTGAGAATGAATATGACACTCCCGAGGAGCCCGCCCCGGCGATCGAAGGAGGTGACGATGATGAACCGCCGCCACCCGAGGACGCAAATGCCGAGAGTCCTGAGTCACCGCAGGAGGACGAGCCCGAAGCTACTCCAGATGATGCGCACGAAGCCGAGACTGTCGAAAAGCTCCCGGTCGAGGCAGAAGAGGCCACTGAAAATACGCCAGAAGATGATGCTGCTCAAGATGAGCCTACTGAGGAGCCTGGTACTGAGGAACCCGGGCTCGCTATCATTGAGAATCTAGAAGAGGTCGACCCAATAACGCCAACACCTGAACTTGCAGAAGAGGGTGAGGGCGACGCGCCTGAAGCAGTGACCCAGCCAGAGGCGCCTGCTGAAGAGGTCGCCGATCCACCAGCAGCGGAAGAATCGACCGTCGCAGACGAAGAAAAAGCTGAAGACGCAGCGGACGCAGAGGCTGAGGTTCCATCGGATGAGGCCATCGAGGCAATGCCCACGGAGGCGGAACCTGAGCCAACGGTTGACGTTGATACCGAGGAACCTGCGGCAGAGCCAGTAGCGGACGAGCCCGCCGATGCTGGAGCTGAGGAGCAAGTCCCAGACGCACCTGTCGAAGCTGAACCTGATCAACCTGAAGCTGATGCAGCGCCTGAAGTCGACCCCCCAGAAGAGGAAGCGGTTAATGCGCCAGAAGCAGAACCAGAAGCGCCTCCAGAAGCAACTGAAGAGGCAGCAGCAGAGCCAGAGCCTCCGGTGACAGAAGACGTAGTAGAAGCAGCAGAGCCCGCTCCAGAACCTGTCGAAGTCGTACCTGAGCCGGAAGCTGCCGAGGAGAAGGCTGTAGAGGTTGAAGCTCCTGAAGAGCTTCCTGCCGACCCCGTTGTCGATGAAGGAGCCGCGCCAGAACCGCAGGCTGAGGAAGCCGAGCCCGTAGTTGACGCGCAAGTCGAGGCACCTGTAGAAGAAGCGCCTGCAGATACGCCATCTGACCCTGTGCCAGAGACAGAAGAGGCAGACCGGACCCTTGAAAGTGAAAACGCGGATCTCCCCGCCCCCGAACCGATTGTCGACAGTCCACGTGACGAGTCGCTACCCCGAGAACGCGACTTCGCCATAGTCGACGGACCCGCAATCGAACCATCGCCAAGAGAGAAGCAACGGCGGCGACATTCGCACACGCATAGGGACAGACAACGAAGACGTGAGAGCGAGGCAAGCGTGAAGGAGCGGCCCGCAATTGGTGCCCTTGCTGGAGCCCTTGCGGCCGCAAAACTCTCCAGTTCCGCGAAAACCAAGCGTCGTGACAGCGGCACAGAGCGTGATACGGCTAGAGGTAAAGAGCGGAGACGTGAGGAAGAAAGAGATCACAGCAACAGTAGCAGGGAACGAATGTATCCAGACCACCGCACAAGTCGCCGTCGCGATGAAGATCGATATGCCAAGCGCCGAACCGCGCCAGAGCTTGAAGAAGCGACGGAAGAACAGAAGCGGCGCGAGCGTCGCATTGAACGAAAACGAAAGGAGGCAGAAGAGGCAGCTAAGGCTTTGGAAGAGGAAGAGCTTCGTCAACAAAGGCGTCGTGAGCGTAAACTTGCCGCTAAGCTGGCGGAAGACGAACGTCTGAGGGCTGAGGATGAGCGCCGCAGACAAAAGGAAGAGGAGCGCATTGCACAAGAAGAAGAAGCGAGACGCATACGCCACGAGAAGAGGCGGCAGAAATACGAGGCCGAGAAGGAGGCAAAACGACAGGAAATTTTACGACTCGAACAACTCGAGCAAGCCGAGCGCGAGGAAGAAGAGGCGAGGCGCCTGCGACGTCTGAGACGAGCCGAGCGAGAAAAGGAGAAGCTGGCCCCATCGCGTCCAAGAAGGGAATCTGTCGTGGTGCCGCGAGAATCCCCTCGTAAAGTTCCTCGCGACTCCGCCCGCAGGGCATATGAAGAAGATGAGGAAGTCACGCCTGCGCAACCATTGACCCCTCCACTACCACCCGTGGATATGGACTCACCACGCAGTGTGCCGCGCCGACGGATGAGTACTCGAGAGACTCCGCCGATCACTAAGCGAAGCAGTAGGCTGGGTGCGTTGTTCGGTCGCTCGAAGCCAGATCCCGTCACACCGCCCTCGAAATCGACTAGACCGACCACTCGCGTACGCTCAGATCCGACTGAAGTGCCAGAAGTACCCACCAAAGCGTTGCGCAAAGATATCGACCGCCCCGGTAGCAGCCATCAGTCCTCGAATGAGAGTCGCGATCGTGCTGAGCGTCCCCACCGCAGCCGTAGACAGTCGCAAGGCCAGCGTCGATTCAGGAGTCAGGCAGAAGAAGAAGATTACTACTTCCAGAAGGAGAAGCGCAGGTCTGCTCGGCAAAGGGAATACGAAATGTCTGGAGGTCGTGACGGTGGTGTTACATTCGCAGAGCCTATCGACGATCTAGGTCCACCACCGCCCGAGCCATTCGAGCCGGATCATGAGCCTGTTTTCGAACCAGAGCTTGAGCAGGATACGTCCCAGTACATAGAGGATGATAAAGCAGAGCTCGGTGTTGCCTCTGCATCATCTGCCGAACGTCGCGAGCGCCGCCGCAGCAGGCGCGAGTCAGGCTTGGAAGAGCGACCCAGGACTCGTCGCATCACTGTGACCGAGAGGGAGCGGCCAGAGGGTCGGCGCGGCGAGTCAGATCGCCCGCGCACAAGGGGTTACGACGAGGAGAAGCCTCGCCCAAGGCGAAGCGAGACTGAGAGGAGGAGTAGCGGACGTAGCTCGAGGAAGAAGGAAGAGTCTGGCGGACTCAAGAGCCTCTTCGGAGGACTGAAGAAGCGAATTGCTTGATTGGAACAGGGAGTTTGACTTGTATACATGCTAGGGAGGTTCTTCACTGAACAGGCGCTTTGGATTGGGAGGACGCTTTATACCACTTTTGTTATTTGGGTCATGATGACTGGGCGTTTCTGGATGAGATGTGTATTGGTATGCTGTAGAGCTTGGGATTTGAACATTTGTATATTGGAGGAGACTGAGCCCGAGGCTACGAATTTATGTGTCTTCCATTATGATTCTTTGCTGCACGTCTTCACTTCACTATGCAGCGGTACATGTCTGTCATCTATGAATCCATGAAGGCTGTTCAGTTTGCCGACTTAACCGTTTTAACATGTGTTGCGCGATACGGTAGCCAGGATACCCTCACACCCACATCGCACCACCATGTCTACAGACTCCGCCACCATCGAAGGAGTACCAACCGGCTTCCTGAGCCTTCCCGGAGGTAAACCTACCTCCCAGCCCCCACCAGGACCCGGCAGAATTCGTGTCCGCTCTACACATGTGCGAAGTGATCTAATAGTCTTTATGAGCGCAGTGTATAACTTAATAAAGAAGCCTATATACATTTAGTGCTGCAAGATAACTCGTCTAGCTCTACAAAGTATTTTACATATATCTAGGCTACCTCTTCACTCGTCTCGTTCAGTGGAGACGGACAGGAATTTTGCCGGGGCCTGGTGCCCCTGATGATCGCATGTGCAACTAACACAATACCTAGAGATCCGGAACCAGATCTACAAATACCTCGCCACACCTCTGAATCGCGTCCGTCTATCGCGAGATTCCCCAGATTACGGCATCCATCCCATAGACCGACCTATCTGGGATATGCACCACAAAGGCCTTGGCCTCACGCAGACGAACCGCATTCTCCGCCATAAGTTTCTTCCATTCATGTTCGAGCACACAACGTACAGAATCGACTGTCTCGATGCGTGTGACTTCATCGACGCCTTCTACCCCAAGTCGAAGCCGAAGTACGGGCGGTTGGAGATTGACTTCGCAAATTCTCGAGGGCAGAGAGTGGACTTGTTGCCGATCTTTCGCATTCATGCTGAGGGCGTGTATGTAGTAGTATGTAACTGCGAGCTCCTCGTACAAAGTTTGTTTTACCACTTAGCTATGGTTAAGCGTTGGAAATGGTTTGTAAGGCAGTCTCAAGACGCGCAGTATACGCGTGATTACTCCCGAGACTGTCAAAAAATGCCCATACAAGACCACTGAGTCCTTGGGCCTTACGCAGACATGTCGCTTCATTCGCCAGGAGTTCCACCCCTTGCAGCTTGCCGGCGTCAAATATGCTGTCCAAGGCCCCGACATCGATGACTACATCCGTACCTTCCACAACGAGAGAACGTGTCTTCCCCCTCAGCTAATTCTCGACTTCCACGGAACGCTGAATGAGACTATCGAGTTAATGCCAATCTTGAGTATGCTTCTTGCTGGCGCCGAGATGATGTTGGCTCCTACAATTCAACTAGGCCACAAAGAACCTCCGGGGAATACCGTGTCGAAGCTTGTTTTCGCCACCAGAAATGTGGCACCATGGCGCGATTTTGTGCGCAGCTCGGTATCAAGCATCAAGCACAGGCATGGCCAGACAGACATTCTACATATCACTGTCAAGCAGTCTGTGCGAAAGGAATGGATGCCGTGGAACCCAAAGGTTGACAGTCTAGCGACAAGGGGTAGGAAAGAGTACGCTACCATCACCCTCTGGAAGCTCAAGATCGGTCTTGGCCATCTTCAGCTGCCATTCGTGGATGTGTCGGATGATTGAATAGGCTGGATGTATTCAGTAATTTGTCGTTCTGTGCTCCAACCGGTTGGGGGACAGCTATCCGGGCGATGCTAAGGTTTCGAACTCACAGAAAGACTGCTACAATGGACTAGGCATTGATGAAAGCTCTGGCATGAAAGTGGCGAATGCCTCGAGGCACCTGTGAACGTTCTCCAGTCAGGTTCAGGTGTTAGTTCAGAGCAGGATAACGAAGTGAAGGATTGGTATACAAGAATACAAGGCTGCTATACTCGTGATCTTCGGACACCTGCAACTCGGGATGCGTCTAGCAGCATTTTCGGATACCGGAACATGGTGCCTGTGGTAGCGCACTCACACGTACGCAGATCTGCCGTCGGCCATTTACCCCGCAAAGCTCCTGCATCATTCACCAATGTCGTCACGCATCTGACCGAACTAATCCTTCAGAGCGATTATAGTAACAAGAATAAGAAGCACTCAAGACCCCGCGATAACAGCTTCCTGCATGCGCGTCATCTGCCGATTCGCTGCTGTATACAATGCTCTCACAAAGCCACAGGCTCCCTCGAAGAGTATACGAAAAGCATAGCTGCATGTCTAATCACGGAGATGGACCTGCCTTTTCGAGGAAGGCGCTCACTCACCCATCTGCAGCATATAGTTGATATCCAAGGGCATCATGGTCATGCCGTTCTGTCCCTACAAAAGGTGAACGCTGGATGCAATCAATCTTGCACAATACTCACGCTTAATTCGCCATGCGTGCCCTTTCCAGATATCTCTTTCCGCTCCTAGGGTCTATCCTAACCCCAGCTGATTCCCATTGCCATAATGCGCCCACAGCAACAATCGGTGCCGGCCTCATCGTTGGCAAATCAACCTCACTGCCTGCCGCTCTGGGACCCGTGAACCAGTTTCTTGGGATACCATTCGCGAAATCTCCACCAGAGAGGTTCGCGCCGCCTCAATCGCATTCTAGGTTTCATACGCCTGTCAATGCTACTGCTTTCAAGCCAGCATGCATGCAGCAGTTCAGATGTACATGACTCCAACCGAGCTTGCGAATATGTACACTAATGGAATATTGCAGATCCGCTGGCCAGCTCGAGGTTCATACAATCCGTGTTTAACAACCCTCCCGTGGAAGAGTCCGAGGATTGCTTGTACCTGAATGTCTATGCGCCATCAGCTCCGGCGGGTGGGATGGGTCGAGCTGTGATGTTTTGGATCTTTGGTGGATCGCTGCAATTTGGAGCTGGCGGTGCGTCCATTACTGTATCTTCTTGAACCCAATGCTAATCAAAGGAAAAGGGATACCGATATATGACGGGACCTCTTTCGCCGCGTATGAAGACGTCATCGTCGTAACAGCAAATTACAGAACCAACAGTAAGGCTCCCCAGATCTGCATTACATGATCATAACTCCTGTCAGTATTTGGGTTCCCAGGCTCTACCGAACTCCCCGTCACAGAGCGCAATGTCGGCTTCCTGGATCAACGATCCGCTCTCGACTGGGTTCAACGAAACATCCACGCATTTGGCGGTGATCCAATCAAAGTCACCATCTTCGGCGAAAGCGCTGGCGGATTCTCCATCGACACCCATCTGACGAGTTATGACGAAAATAGTGTCCCGCCCTTCCGAGCTGCCATCCTACAGAGCGGCCAGTATACATACCGCTCTGTGCCAAATGCTGACGGCACCATCGCTTGGAACAATGTAACCACCCAGCTCGGCTGCCCAGGCGCGCATGCAAGTAACCTGACCTGCGTCCGAGCCGCGAACGCAAGCACCATCCAGACCATCATCAACACCAACACGCTCATCTCCGCCCCTGTAGTCGACAACGTGACATTCGTCAGCGATCCAGCGCAACGCCGTCTCTCCGGTAACATCGCTCGCATCCCAGTCCTCGGTGGCACAAACGCCCAAGAAGGTCGCCTCTTCACCGTCAACCAAACCAATCTGACGACATACCTGCAAAACACGTTCAAGAACTTCACCAATTTGATACCCGCGATCAGGGACGTGTATCCACTAATCGACTCAAGCAACGCCTCCCAGCACGACGCCATCGCGCAAATCTACACGGAGTTGATATTCCAATGCCCGCAAGCACTATGGGCAAATGCGACTGCTTCAACCGGCATACCAACATGGCGATACTTCTTCAACGCCTCATTCCCCAACACGCAGCTCTTCGCGAACGCGGGCGTGTGGCACGCGTCTGAAGTCAGCTTGGTATTTGGCACGTACGCCCAGGCGAATACGACAACGCAGGAATACGCACTGAGCCAGTATATGCGCAGTACATGGGCGCGGTTCGCGAAGAATCCGTATGCGGGACCGGGGTGGAATGAGGTGGGGAGTGGGGCGGAGGGAAGGGTGTTGAAAGGGCCGTACGATGAGGTAGGTGGCGGGGTGTTGAAGATGGGGAACGGGAGTTTGATTGAAGGGGATTGGAGTCTGGGTGTGTTGGGAGATGTGGGAGATGTGAAGGGGAGTGGTGTCACGGTGTTGCCGCAGAGTGCGGTTGATGGGAGGTGTGAGCTGTTTAGACCGATGTTTGAGGCTGTTGGTGGAGAGGGTGCGATACCACCATCATGAGCAAGTGTCACGCTATATTCTCATCGGGCTTGTAGAGTGGCATATACATCCAGGGTACACTTTCCGATCTCGAATATGACGGTCTGATGAAGAGGTGAGGGCATCCCGGAGACCGTATCGCTCGCCCAGGTTGCAAGGGCATAGATGTCACATACTCGCATAGAGACATAGCATTTCGTCGGTGGCCGAGTCCATCTTCAACAGTCTACTGATCATCTCCCGGCGTCGCCTACATCTTATTAGCCCTTGACCCCAAAAGCACCATCATCATTTCCACTTACATGCCACATATCAATCCTGACCGCACTCGTCCCATTTCTCTTCAACACCCCCACCCCAACCACATCATTCAACCACGCATAACTCCCATTCGTGCTCGTCTCAAACTTGCCCCTCAGCATCGTCCTCCCACCCGGCAACGGAAACCCTTCCGTCACAACCACGATATTCGCTCCATCGTCCGTTCGAATCGCATACCGCGCATCCGGCCGAATCACAGCTTGTGCATCCGTGAGCCGCCAATCCGCGCCGACGTTGAGGACGGTTCCTAATGGGGTGTCAGTGGGTGTGACGTCATGCGGCATTGTGGGGAAGGAGCCAGGGCCGAGGCGGAGACATACCGTTCATCCTCGGGCCCTTGAACGTGCCGCCGACGATCGGGATCACGATGCGTTCGTCGCCGGTGGGAATGGGGCCTAGGGAGAATCGTTCGCCTAGGAGGGCGTCCATGCTGTATAGGAGAGTCATTTTGGGAGCGACGGGCGCTTCTTGTGCGGCGATTTGAGCCATGGTGAACAATGCGAATGCGGTGATGGACTTGAAGATGTGCATCTTGACGAATGGCCGAGCGGCGGTGGCTAGGATCTGGGCTTAGGTGGACACGGGACTTGCGAGTTTATATACTCGTGCATCCTGCATTGACGATGCCGATGTTACTTGCCGTAGGACGATCTGAAATGGCGAAGGGGATTTTATCCTTGTTGAAGCGACGAGGCTTGGGAAGCCCGGTCTTCGATCCTCGTTTTCTGAGTTCAGAATTGGGTAAATAGCCGGCGTGCCCAGCCGTCATAATGGTTATGTGAGGTTAGTGGCGATTGTATCAATGATTACTAAAGTGATTCACGCATGCATCCAGAATTGTCTTCGAGACCGATGCAGAGGTAGAAATATTTCATAAAATGGTAATCTGCTAAATCAATAGAGGCGGCCATCAATAACCCCCAAGAAAAGTACCATGTAGAGAAGGCGCAGGGTGCTTCATCGACGTCGTGACCGACATGAAACGCATTATAAAAGTATACTCAAAACCCATGTCCTGTTGAAAGAAGAAGAAGAAGAAGATCCCCCAAAGGAAAATTGCTCGATTGCCAGCATCCGAGTCTTGTTCAGACTTGAGTAGTGACGCTCACGGAGTATATGGAGGCGGCGGGTCGCGCTCCCCAAGCTGTGTAGACGCCTCTGTGGGAGCATAGTGCGGCCGTGCCGTGCCAGAATGCCCGTATGTCTCCCAATTGTCGTCGACCGAGTGAGCGCCGTATGCTTCTTCAGCCGTGCCCATGGTGTATGTCAAGCCACCCGGAGAAGTCGCCGTAGCACCGAATGCTGGCGTGGAGACAGAGAAGCCTGCATTGCCGTATACTCCGTGTTGTGTTGCTGTAGCAGGTGACAATCCGCCAGAGGCGTGTCGTCGAGGCGGTACAATCGGAGGATCTTCGGGGACATCGTGGGGGCGGTATCCGTTCGCGATGGGCATGCGCGAGAGAGTAGCGAAGGAATCGGTGCGTTGCAGTGACGGCTCAATGATTATCTGCGGCTGCTTTCGCTCAGGCACCGGACGGCGGGGAATGGTGAACGTTTGGGCGTGCTGGAGCGGGCCTGGACGAGGCTGCACGTGAGGCTGAGCCGGATATGTATTCTGTTGTTGGGGTTGGGGTTGCGGAGTCCCGTAGCAAGCATACTTCTGCGGCGCTACAGCAGGGCGCTGCTGGTACTGTTGTTGCTGGTGGTGACTCGGAGACTTTCCTGCACCCGGAAATGTGTTCTGACGCCGTGCCTCGAGCTCATCTTCTTCCTGCCTCTTCTTCGCGTCTTTGCGCTTATAATGCCTGTGGATCAGGTAACCACCAGCAACAATTTCTAGGCCGCCGAAGATCATGGTGTGACGTCAATGTCTCTGCTTCACTAGGTGCAGAGTAGTAGGAAGAAGTCAGGGAACTGCGGAGAGAAATCGTGAAAGCTTGGGGAATGGAGGTTTGAAAGAAAGGAGGACTGAGGCCATTTCTGACATTGTTTTGCTCCGCCTCTCTTGTCGCTGCGCGATGGACCTATTGGTGGCTGCTGATGATAGTGGCGGAGTGCAGGAGCAACTGGCGCTAGCCGCATTTAGCCTCGCTTAGCATACATGGATCATCGACTGCTACTTCCTCACGCTCAGCACTGGCGCCACAGAGGGAAATGCAAATGTAGTCAAGCGCAAAGTACATTGATCTGAACGTCGCGATACCCTGCTGCGCGTTGTGGTTCTCCTTGTTGAGCCACGGGGAGAGACGCATGATGTACGTCTGCTGCGTGCTGGTACTCATCTCCCAGCCGTATTTTGGCTAATTCCGAATCTGACCAGCAGTGCCTTGGGTTCGTGCTTGTTGGGCATATTTCATGGGCCCAGCCCGCTACAGGAATTTTCTCTGCAGCTTTTGTGTTGAAGAGGTGTGCAGATGTGCAGGAGGGTATGCCTGTCAACTTGAAGCTATTTACAAGAGAGCTCGAATCGACCGCGCTTGATTTCTCCTTCATCGTCGCCTAATCACGTGCGTCCTTCGTCCCTGCCCATGCTGGTCGGGCTCATCATAGCACTGGGAACATCTTGAATACTTGAACCAAGAGTCAGGAAACGAGAAAAATGCCTGAGCTTAGTTGCCGGATTCCAAATCTTTGTCGATTAGGGTATGACGCTCACAGCTCCTGATGATCACGCCGCCGCCCAAGCTTAGCGCGTGCTAGCCAGTGACATCGTGAACCAGCACCAGCCCTGTTCCTATCGTAGTGCGAGTACGAGCATTGTACAGAAATACGCCCGGAGCATTGTCTCGTGGTGCAATCCACACAATTGGGTATTTCGATCTGAAGTGACGGTGCTTCAGGTTCCACGATTCGCAATTTTGCTCTCACCAGAGGCGGACCTGACACGCTGTGCTGGCATCACATGCTAAAGTGATCTCCTTGCGAGGGATTGGCAGTGATGTAAAGCATATGATTGAAATATTTATTTGCAAGCCAGTCTAAGCGGCGTCATGTACTCGTGAGGGGTTTGTCATCAACAGTCTTGGTGTACCAATATTGAAGGAAGATGTCTGAGAAGGAAAGTCGAAGGAGCGTCGGCAAGGAAAGTTGTATAACGAGATGCATCAACAAGTTGAGCTTCGCTCCAGGGTACCAGATGTCGTGCAGTCTAAGGAGAAGCAAAGAGAGACAGAGAGAGCAATATCGGTGAGGGTAATTGCAAAGCGCAATCGCCCATGAGGTGTGAAAGACTCTTTCCGGTTGATGGAACAAAAGTCGGTCGCATCGCTGCCATTTCCCAGATAGATGGAGGTATTGGGACGGCTAGTGTCGAAGTCGATAGTCTCCGACCGTGCCACGACCCCTGCAGTAATCGCAGGGGCCTTTAGGGGGGCTGTTGTCCCAAGTCAGTGGGTGTCTCTTGGAAACAATACCTTCCAATATTTGAGCAACTGATCGACTCAGATCGAGTATACTAGAATTAACAAAGATGTTTGTATAAAGACTTACAACCGGGGATGGCCAGCACATTCGTGGCAAGTATGGAGTGTAAGAATATTGCAGAACGTGCAAGGAATGACTTCGTTCAAAGCTGTTAGAGTCGTACTGACGCTTGAAGACATGGTGGATGCCATCGCTCTGAATCTAGAGTGGGATCGTTGAGAAGTAAGTTGGAAGTAAGTGTGTGTGTCCAGAGGTGAGAAGATCTGCTACATTTGCTTCGAAGAAGCAGTGGGCAGCTCAGCACCATTTATATCTTCGCGCCGGCGTGACCAAAAGACTACACCATCGTCACGATGGTTACGGCCGCGCTACCAGGCCGTGATAACTGCTGATCAACTGACAATTGCGCGATTCTATTGTCAATTCGTCCTCCGCTTCAGCTGCCCCAAGCCAGGCGAACAGGTGAACGTGCTCGTTCGATACGATCCCAACCGTTGAGTCGGCAAAGATTACTTCACACGACGCCGCCCGCATGCCGAACATGCGGCAGGAAGTCCCAGACATGCTGATACGTCCACAGGAATCTTCGGGACGCTTCCTGGTGTTTTGGCGGTAGAGGTGATAGGTTCCGGGTCCCGAGTCCGTACGCAGGTGCCCATCCCTGAACTAGCACAGCGTTCATATTGCAATGAACGTGATCATCTGCTGAGATGAAGTAGAAAGCCACTGGCGTTGATGACAGACAAGTGACAACTGTTCCAGGGTCCTGTCTTTCCTTCCGATGCGCCCTATAATGCTTGCATCAAAGCCTTCCCCATTCAGCCCGCGGCATGAGGTCCGGTGAGCCTGGACTAAGAAGAAGTGGCTAGTCTAATAGGTAGGTGGCCGTGGTGACCATGCTTTGCAGATCCTCGTGAAGCTGTGCGTCGTCTCGAAACACTATGTCGTAGTCGGTACTCGTTTCCATACCATGGGATCCAATACAGCTCCGAAGACCGGGTTGATATTACAGCGGTGCAACAAATACGATGAGAGTCACCGCCTCTTTGTTGGGAGATTTCACAGGATGGAATATGACGAGGGAAGCTGCGAAGCAGGAACAGGCCCTGCAGAGTGGTAAGCTTGCAGTATTGTCACACTGGATATGCTGTACAATTCTAAGATGCTATGCTCTGTGACTGCCGAGCCTCTGCTTTGGGCAGCAATGGGATTTGAATATGGTTTGAGTAATGAAACGTCGAAGCCAAAGCGTTACACCGATTTCAGCGGTCACATGGCACTTGCGTGGTGCTGGGATGCCGCAAAACTTCAGCACTTTACCGGGGCGCCGTAGTGCGCAAAGTAAGTTCCTGTCTTGTTGGATATCAACGCTAGCACAGTGCAGTACTTCTGATGGAGATACGTCAAGGCACCAGCGTGTTCATGAGTGCCCGTATGCGTGGTGATTCGGTCAACAAATCAGAGGTAGTCTGTATTAGACCCATGAATTTTCGAAAAAGGCAACTTGAGCAACGCGGTATGCGCCGCACTTCGTATCTCCATCGACTGGACCATTCCATGCAATTGGCGTTAAGAACAACCCGGAGTGCATGCGTGGCATGGCGTGCGCCTGGCGAGCGGCCCAGGCTTCATGCGTGAAACTGTGGCTATCGACCAAGAAGTCAGCTGACGGATTTGGAAGCGGTGTACAGAATTCAGCGTGAGTGAAAAGACAATTCGTCAGTCAAGGGCTGAGGAGGTCATTTCTGGTTGTATTCCGCCCAAATTGGTACTCCTTCTACTGCGACTGATTGTTGAGCGACTTGGACGGGCATGTGGATCAGTCAAGAAATCAATTAGACTTTATAAGAATGCGATCGTAAGATCGAAGTAAAGTCCACATCAATATGTCAAAACTTTTGCCAAGTACTGCAAACCTGGTTCAGCGTTCGCTCTTCATCATTTCTTCACACGTCATTGTGCGCAGTAGGCTATGGTCGTGCATCGTGAGACAAGCTAGCAATCTCCAACTGACATAAGTTCAAATTGTGATTGGGTCAATTTTGACGATAATATGAGCAAAGCGCGATGAAAAAGGGTTGAAGTAATGCAATGTTTGTGACGAACGGAAGGCTGGAATGGAAAGTGGGAGGCTTACGTAATGCAGCAGCTGACAACACTGGCAAAGCTCCTGACCCCTCCTTTGCATTTGTCCAACCTCAACCTCCTCATAACAATGCATCGATGCTCATGTCAGAGTCGGAGTCAATTCATTCGCTCATTCCGAACAACTCGTAGCCGCCCTGCACCGGGAAGGCCTGGGGTTGTGGCTTGATTATGGGCCGCCACGCAGCCGCATTTGCTAGCACCATCGCAGCGGGCTTGCTCCAGAGTTGTCTCTACCAAGCTGATTGGTACTAGAAATCCAAACAATCATTGTCAATTATTCCGAATAGTATTTGCGATCGATTGTTCATGAGTCTATTCCTGTGACAAATGGCTTGCTCCGTAAAGTCATCCAACCATTCACTCTGATCCCCGTTTTCACATGCTGCACTGCATCAATTGATTACCTGAGGGTGCTCGCGACAATGTTTGTCAACCTCGAATACCACAGTCGGTGTCAAATACATGGTTCATAAAGGGCTCTAGGCTGTTGAAGCCAGGGCTGACGGTGCTCCACGCCATGGCAATCCACGACACCTTTGCACACGTGGTTCCGGACCGTGGCGGCAGTACGAATGCGAGGATCCCGATTTACATTGATGACCCACACGCAGAAGCGAATAGCGAGGAAATCGAGGCAGCTAAACTAGACTTTGCCCACGCGTTAGTAAAAATTGCTTATCAAGCACGGCGCGAAAGTCAACGAAATTGATAACCATGGGCATTCTGCGATAGACTAAGCAATCGCAAGACGATACGAATACACCGCGAACGTCTTGCGGGCGCATGGTATCGCCTCCATGAAATCACTTAGCAAGGAGGATATTGTCAAGCATTTCCCTGAGAGCTGAGTACGTTGAAGCAGGAGAAGGTAAGGAAAGAATTCAGGAGAGGGCAGGCCTTAGATAGAGGGAAGCAATAGACGACAGACAAATAAGACATTGGCTGTGTTGTTCTACATATGTCACTTCAGCATGAATCCTTTCGTTAACTTTCAAATAAACATCTGTTGTCTGTAAACATTCTTCTCGTCTCTTTTCTCTAACTGATTATGTATACAACGAAGAATGCGACGACCGATATAGTTCAGTGATTATATGTACGCCTGACGTCCCCCAGGCCCTTGGCGTTCCAATCCGTGTCAAGCGCCAATCAACGCCAAACACCATCCAAAGTTATCGAATATCTATCCTACACCTCCCCTCCCATTCTTAATACGCTCTCCCCGCCCCCCTCGCTACCCCTCTACTCCCCCGACTCCCCAATCCCTCCCTCCTCGCATCAACATCCTCATCCGTCTCCGTCTCGCTATCCGTCCGCTTTATCCCATCCGCCCTCAATCGCCCTGGATAGCTGAAATCCAAGCTCTCCTTACTATCTCTCGTCCGTGGTCTCGCGTCAACGTCAGGATGGTGAAATGCGCGGTGGCTCGTTGTACCGCTGGAGTACGGGCGGATCTCGACGCTGGGTGGGCGGGAAATGCGAAGGGGTGCGGGGGCGAGGGAAGCGTCGTGGTATGTGGCATCGTCAGGACTTTCATCGGTGTCGTGCATGGCGCTCATGGCGAGGACGCGTTGGTGTTCAGTGGCGGCGATGCGTTCTTGCTCGTGGCGCTGATCGGAGCTATGGGAGCGGGTGAGAACTTGGCGCAGAGAGCGCTTAGAGTCGTTTTTATGCTGGGATGCGAGGGTGGTAGTGAGGGTGTTGATTGGGGAGCGGTCGCGTAGCTCGTTGGAGTACATCCCCGGATCTACGGGCGATTCTGAGCCGTTACGTTTGTGGATTGTGGGCGGTGGTGCGACGGTATCTGAGCCGCTTGATCCGGCGTGGTCCTCGCCGCTGCTGGTAGATTCGCTGTGTCTGTCCTTGCGACCGCGCTTTTCATTGCTACTCCCGCTTCCGCTGCCACTCAGTGACCCCATTATCTTACGATGCCAGCTACTGTTAGCGTAGTCGAAGCCGATACGATTCCCGCCCTTCTTGCCGAACCACAGCGGTTCGTCCAAGCTGATGCGGACGGCATTGAGCCAGGGGTTGCCGGGTGCTTCGTCTGCAAGTACAAAGATAACGTCGACTTCCTCGAGCGAGCGGAAGGCGGTTTCTGGGTAGAAGAAGTACACAAGAGGGATGATGGCAAAGTTTGTGACAGCGAAGATGATCCAGGTGCGGTAGCCAATGTTAGCGAAAGCAATTGGCGTGATGAACACGATGCTAGATGGAGGTTAGCAAATGCTCTACTATCGGAACTATTGACATACGTAGAGTTGATCAGCCAGTTGCCAAGCGTGCTGAGTGCATTGGCCGGACCACGAATCCTCAAAGGCACAATCTCAACTTGGTACAACCATGCCATTCCCTGCCAACCGATGGCGAAGAACATCGAGAAGCCGAAGAGGAAGACGGTACTTGCGAACCTGGCTGCGTTGATATCCTTGATAGTCCACAGATATTGCATTATGGTGACGAGAATCATGCAGCCCGACATGCCTGATGCGCCGAACATCATCAGTGAGCGCCTGCCCCAGAAGCGATCTATACCAACAACCGTGACAAATGATGCCAGAAAATAGGCTGTGGCGGAGCAGGACGCCAGTAGGCGAGCCATCCATGCCGCGTATCCCATGCGCATGAGGAAGATCCAGGAGAGGTACTGTAGGACTAGGTTGATACCTGTGCCTTGCTGGAAGACCTGGACAAAAAATGCGAGGACGACACGGTGGAAGCCTCGTCTGTCTTCGTTCGAGAACAGCTTGGACGTTGAACCTTGCGCCATAACGAGAATCGCATCCTTGATTTGCAGGAACTCATCCTTGACCTCATAGCTATCGGGATCGTCGTCATTGAGAGCCGCAATGACCGTAAGCGCTTCCTGCTCACGTCCGGTCAAGATCAGCCACCTTGGTGAGTCAGGAAGGACGAATAGCATGGCAATAGCTGGGAGTGCGAAGCCGATTTGGAGGGAAATAGGAACACGCCATGCAGCATTCCCGTTGTTGAGGTATGCAAATCCAAAGACCGACCAGTATGACAGAGCGTACCCCAGGGAGACGAAAACTCCAGCAGTGATCATGAGTATAGTTCCTTTGCGATGTGACTTGACGCACTCGGCTTGGTATGCTGGCGCGGTCGAGGTGGTGAAGCCATTGCCTGTGACATAATTGTTAGCACTGTGAATATAAACGCACCGAGCTGCGACGTATTACCAAATCCCGCGATCGCTCTTCCAACGATGAATTGGGCGAAGCTGTATGAGGTGACCTGGATTAATTCGCCTATCGCCCAGAGTGTTATGCCCAAAAGTAGCGTCCTTCGTCGACCAAGTGCGTCGCTGATGAAAACGGCGAGCACGGCTGAAACAACGCATCCAAGATTCCAGGTTCCAACGGTTAGACCTGTGACCCAAGCATTATGGAAAGAATTCCCGTCGACGATGTTGATTTGTGGATACTGTTCAAGGAAGGCCGGCACAGTCAAGAGACCACCCATCACTCCTTGCGCCCAGCCATAGCACCTGCTAGAGGTCAGCGGTCATGAACTTGAAACTCAGTCCTATAGAATCTTACAAAAAGCACAATCCGCATATTGCGCTGATAGCACTCGTCAAGCCATTACCTTTTAGACCCAGGAATCTCGCCATCATTCGGCGCTGTCCAGGCAATGCGGAATTGTGTGACTTGCAACAGCAAAGAGTGTCAGTAGCAACGAGCCGCCAGCCATTCGAATGACGGGAGACTACGCGACCTAAGGCACATTTGAAATCTTCTCCCTCCACGCTATCGGCATCCCGTCTGCCAAACGTCACTCTCACGGTCCGAGACTCGACCCATGCTATAACGTCTTTGCTAATCCCCAAATCGCCTGGTGCTCGTTGGTAAACTCAGGTACGCGGCACGGCGCAGCGCCCGATTCGACGATGCCATGCGATCTTAGCGTCGATCCCAGATGCGAGATCGACTATCTTGATGATCGACTTCAGGTAATATACGGCCAAAGCACTCGAGAGAACGCATGTTCGTGCAACTACCGACGGTAACGGCACGGGGAGGCGCACGAGAGTAGTTCAGTCCAACTTTTGGACCGTTTCGTCAGTCGCTAGATACAATTTAATCAATGTGAGGACACGGCACGATCTCATCGGACACTGATACGCTCGGACCAGGGATCCTGGGACAACGGCCATCGTGGCGTCATCGACGGGACGGAGTATCGACAACGCCCCTATTGGCGAATGCCGAACGCTCATCTTGTCGCATAAATTCGAAGAATGAGTTGAGTTTGGATCATTGCTACTTGGCCAGGAATTTCTGGAACGCTTCCTGCTCGATGACGACTGAGCCGACAGCTCTGAGCTTCTTTCGACCCTCCTTCTGCTTCTCTAGCAGCTTGCGTCTTCGTGAAAGATCACTCGCGTGCAGTTTCGCCAAGACGTCCTTTCGGAATGGCTTGATTGTCGCGCGAGCGACGATCCTGCGTCCAGCAGCAGCTACCGACATTAGCGAGATCTCGAGACACATGGATAATGCACGACTAACCTTGTATGATGACTTCGAACATCTGTCTTTCGACGTGCTCCTTGAACTTTTCGACCCATGCACGGCCTACTTTGTCGACCTGGGATGTGTGCAGGACGCGAGACACAGCATCGACTGGCGCGCCGTTGACAAGGAGATTCAGCTTGACTATAGAAGACTTGTGATATCCGGCATCCTCATAATCAAGTGACGCATAACCCTTGGTTGCGCCCTTCAGCTTGCCGAAGAAGTCGTCAACAAGGTGCGACAAGGGGATGTCATATTTGAGAATGACTTGGGTTGCAGTGAAGAAAGTCAATTCTTTCTGCTCCCCTCGGTTAGATTCACAGAGCTTGATGACTTCGCCAAGGTATTCATCCGGGAGGGTTATGGTAGCCTGAACATAGGGCTCGTGGACTTCCTGTACCTTGAAGTGTGCCTGGTCTTGGTCTGGGAACTCGTTCGGGTTTGTGATGATGGACTCGGTTCCGTCTCTCCAGATTACTTTGAAGGGCACAGACGGTGGGGTGATGATGATGTTCGCGCCGTGTTCCTGGCGGAGGCGGTCTTCGAAGACAGAGCAATGCAGCGTGCCGAGGAAGCCCAGGCGCCATCCAGCACCCAGAGCATCAGACGACTCCTTCTGCAAGGTGACACTGCGGTCGTTGAGGGTGATCTGCTCGATACTGTCCTCGAGATGCTCGTGGTTGTCCTGATCGGTCGGATACGCAGCCACAAAGACCATGCTCTTGGGCTCCTCGAAGCCAGGGTATGGCTCCACGAGCTTCTCGGACCCCAGTGTGGTGTATGTGTCGCCGACCTTGGCCTCCTGCGACTTCTTCATGCCCGGGTTGAAGTGAATGTAGCCGACCTGGCCAGCCTTGAGCACTGTCTGCGGGGTCTGGTCTGGGTACATGATGCCCACTTCGCCCACAATGTACTTCAGGCCCGTGGCGAAAGACCTGATGGTGTCACCGGGACGCACCTGCCCATCGAAGACGCGCACCAACAAGATGACGCCCTTGTACACGTCATACCACGAGTCCACCAGCAGCATGCGCAGGGGTTTGCTGAGGTCACCCACGGGCGCGGGGATCTTTTCGACGACGGCAGGAAGAAGCGATGCGACATTCACGCCCGTCTTCGCTGAGACGAGAATGGCGGCATCGGGGTCCAGCTCGAACGTGTCCTGCATCTGCTCTAGCACGCGCGGGGGGTCAGCGTGGGGCAGGTCGACCTTGTTCAGCACCGGCACCAGCGTAAGGCCCTGCGAGAAGGCGAGGTAGAAGTTGGCGACCGTCTGCGCCTGCACGCCCTGGCTGGCATCCACGAGCAGCAGCGCGCCGCCACAGCTGGCATAACTGCGCGACACCTCGGCACGGAAGTCGACGTGGCCGGGCGTGTCGACGAGGTGCAGCAGGTAGTCCTCGCCCTGGTAGTTGTATATCATGGAGCATGTCTGCGCCTTGACCGTGATGCCGCGCTCCCGCTCCACGTCCAGGCGGTCAAGGATCTGCTTGTTGCCGCCGGGCTGGATGGTGCCCGTGAGCTCCAGCAGGCGGTCGGATAGGGTCGACTTGCCGTGGTCGACGTGGGCCACGATGCAGAAGTTGCGGTATCGCTCTATCGGGATCTCGGCGATGCGTTTCTCCAGCTCGCCCTGCGGCTTATAGGCCATGGCATAGCTGCGGGCGAGCTGTGGAAGGCGCTCAAGGGCGCGGGGAGGGAAGAGGCAGCCATTGCGGGGGACGGTATGCGCCCGCCAGCTCTGCAGGAGGCTGCTCGCGGTTCGGACGCATGATCGCATGGGTGTGCATGGGATCAATGGAGGTAGACTGCTGCATCGCGGAGGTGGTGATGCTTCAACTTTTTTCCCGCCTTCGTCTTATCTAATCAGCGATCGCCGCCTTCCTGTGCCTGCACCTGCCGCAGACCCACACAACTCCTCCACCACTCGCCTATTGTCGTTTGCTGCCGTCCGCTACAGTACAGCTTGTCGCAATCTTTCATAAACTTCAATTGAAGTATTTGGATACTCCGTGTGCTCATCGTTCTCACCGCTGCAGCGATTCTGCGCTCTCGGTTGCGGTTGGCGTGTCAACACCACGTAAACACTGCTCCCACGCACTATTACCAAACCACGACATCACCCAATCACATTACCTCCAACATGTCTCAGCCAAAATCTTCCTCAAAGTCAAAATCCTCCAAGAGTGACTCTTCCAAGGTGCACAAGCTTGCCCTGAAGGGGTCCTCAAAGGTTGTCAATGAGTTTGTGAGTAGTGGCATGCCAGTGAAAGGCATGGCAGCGCGCTAACCCCTTTCAGTTTGAATACTCCATCAACACCATATTGTAGGCGGGATCCATTCGTACCGGACATGCAAGACGGAGCTGACTGTAGTAGATTCCAGCGAGGCGTATACCCAGCCGAAGACTTTACGGCGTAAACACTACCCATTCAATCGCTGGTGTCCTTGCTAATGTCATACAGAGTCAAGAAATATGGCCTGACTATGATGGGTACGCTCAGCGCCGCGGAACTATGCATATCGTGACTAACGCTTACAGTCACCGCCGACGACCAGGTCAAGGCGTACATCAAGAAGATCATGTCGCAGCTCAAAGAATGGATGTACGGCGGCAAGATCTCGAAACTGGTCGTTGTCATCACCAGCAAAGAAACAGGCGAGCACGTTGAGCGCTGGCAATTCGATGCAAGTCAACTTCAATACGAAATCTGCAGCATCTAACAAACGAAACAGGTTCAGATATTCAACAAAATTGCAAAGGCAAAGTCCTCGAAAAAGGCGGCGGACAATGAAAATGCGGCTCCGGAGTAGGTCAATGTCAACCATTAAGTTTCTGTCGCCGGCTGACCAAGACGCAGGGGAACCGATGCACCGGAGGAAAAGACTGAGACGGAAATCCAGGCGGAGATCCAGTCTATCTTCCGACAAATTACGGCTTCCGTCACATTTTTGCCAATGCTAGACGGCAACTGCACATTCAACGTACTCGTTTATGCAGACGCAGACTCAGAAGTACCTCTCGAATGGGGTGACAGCGATGCCAAGGAGATACAGAATGGCGAAAAGGTGCAATTGCGCAGCTTCAGCACGAGCAACCATCGGGTAGATACTCTGGTAAGCTACCGGTAAGACGCCCACCTGATGAGCTCTGACCACGCGCGCTAACGGATTCGTATAGTCTCGCAGATTGATTGTTTTTCCTGCTCGTTATTTCTCTTGCAATCGAGAAGCCGCAATTCGTGTTCCGGATCCTGTGTTCGGGTACAATACCGCCACGCCAGCGAGTCTATGCCTTCAGCATCATTCAACCAATACATTCGTCGTGCGACCCCCCACAATTACACCAGCTTTTGATTTTGCACGCCAGTACGCTGCACTACAAAGCTGCTCGTGCAAATTTGTGTTCACACTCTAATGTGGAGTACCTGCCTTTGGTTTCACTAACGTTCAGTCTCGGCTTGCTGCATGCGTCCCTGTGCACAATAACTCGAAAAGCCTCATGATCCACTTCCGCCGCAAACGCACCTGGGAGGCTACCCCTGGTGTTTGGGCTTCTCGCCGACGCGGATCGTTATTACTCACTACCTTTAGCCGCATAGCACGCCTGTGGCACGGGTCTTTCATCGCTCTCTGGCCCATTAAAAAAAGCCTTGGGTAACCACCACATTCCTTATCTTTGTCAATGGCGCTGAACTAATTCTGCCATCACATCTCCACAACAACATAGTGGCAACGGTTTGGAAATTGTCCGCATTTCCCGGCGGTCATTATATACCGTATCCTCGGTCAGCCTATCAGATGCACTACGATGCGCACGCAACCTGAGACATATTCTTGGTGCTACAGGTACCTCCACAATCTGGACGGCCTCGCCGAGTTTTCATCGAAGCGTTGGTGTCTGATAGCAGTAGAGGAAGTATCGGGCCAGCTTTCATGGGTTTATTGAAGGACCCATACGAACCCCGGACGTTACACACTAACGTCCTCGTACGCCACCGAACGGCAGGCGGACCGGGACGCTGCAGCCTTGAACCAGGAAGACTCGCACAGCGCTGGCAACAAGGTGGCCCAAACACGTCCGGGCTATATTTGGAGATCCTTCGTTGCGACTCAACGAAATCACATTCATGCGCAGTTGATCATCATGAGGTGGTCGGCTCGGAAGCTACTAGCTCTCTAGTCGGACTCTACATATTGTCGGCACACGAAATAACTGCAGCTCTGCCGCCCTTCTCACACAATATACATGTACTCATCCTCGGACGTCTGATCTCTACTCCAGGACGCGATGGGCTGGTTCAGGACTGCAAAGCCGACGAGCATTCCCCCAAGCTCTCTCGTCGCCAACGAAAACCGCAACGCACCAACGCCAAATAGCCAACATCATTCTGTCTCTGTCAGAGCACCTCGTGCCGCATATCTAGGCAATGGGGCCACCAGGAATAGCACACCTCTGTATTATTCCAGCTTCGACAGCGGCTCGCGAAATGCAGACTCGGCTGCAGCCCGTGAGATAAAATGCGAAGTCCTGGCTAACTGGCTCCATGCCAAGGCAGAGGAGAAGATGTGGACTTCTGGCACCGCTGGCGAGGGTGTCTTTGTGAAGAAGACGAAGGGAAGTTACGCACTTTGTCCCGCTGACCTGGAAACCGATGACTCCGGGTTGTATCCAGCCATTGTCGCATTGAACGTTCGGGTATGTCAATCGCGCACGGCTCTAAGACGATGCTAACGTGTATCATGACAGTGTGCTATGACGGTCAACACCAGGATGATCAGGCTCATCCTGGAACGTACAGATTTGCCCTATGTGCAGATACAGTGTGGACAACGCCTGCAAGTCATTCCCGACTTCAGCGCATTACAATACTGCCAGAAGAATATGCAGGCCGCTTTCGTCGCGTCGCACCAAGCGCTTGTGGTGTGGGAGGACGAACCAAAGCGACTTTTGGAGCGCGCTCAGAGCATACAGGATGCTTTGGTGCAGATGATCTGGGGCAAGGATCTTGCCCAGGTCACTGATAAGGCGGTAGCAAAGAGCATCGGCCTTGAGGTCAAGGAAGACCCTGAAGAACCGTGGGACATATTTGACGATACTCCGGAAAAGCCACGCAAGCTTAAATTGTGGCAGTCGGTGTACACATCCATCGCTATTCTTATGCTTACGGTAGCTATCGGTTCTGGGTGGAGGCAGGTGGCCATTCAGCAGATTCACGAACCGAACTGGCTACGCATGCTGTTTCTTATCGCTATCCCCGGACAGGCTTGGTTATCTCTGGTATGTTGCTGTGATCTGGCAAGATTCTTCTCTGTTGACCATTGTAGTTCTTCTTCCAGGCTATCATCGGCAATCTCGCCCAGGTACTGGGGTCCTCGAAATCACTGAGAACCAACAGCAAGTACTATTCCATTCAGCCTCCTGCACGCCTTCATCGCGATATACATGGCCGACTGCCACATGTGACTATCCAAATGCCGGTCTACAAGGAGGGCCTTCACGGAGTCATCAAGCCTACCGTGCAGTCGATCAAGCAAGCAATTTCAACGTACGAGTTGCAAGGCGGAACGGCAAACATCTTCGTCAACGACGACGGTAGTAAGCAACTCTCTGAAGCATTGCGGCCAAGCTGACAATGCACAGTGCAGATCCTTTCTCAAGAGGAAGCTATAGAGCGACAGGAGTTTTATGACGAGAATGGCATTGGCTGGGTCGCTCGCCCGAAGCACAATCCCAAGCCAGCTGAAGGGGAAAAGGAGTTCCACCGCCGAGGAAAATTCAAGAAGGCCTCCAACATGAATTATGCCTTGCGACTCAGTCTCCAGATTGAAGACGAACTAGCCAAGGTCGAGCGATCCGACAAGTGGTCGCAAATGGACGAGAACGACGCCTACGCAGCGGCACTGCAGACTGTCTTGGCCCGACGTGCAGGCGAGGCATGGGCAGATGGCAGCATCCGTATTGGCGACTACATTCTGCTTATCGATTCGGATACCCGTGTTCCCCAGGACTGCCTCCTCGAGGCTGTCAGTGAGATGGAAGTTTGTCCTGAGGTGGCGATCCTTCAGTACATGTCTGGCGTCATGAACGTCACCAACACGTTCTTCGAAAACGGCATCACGTTCTTCACTAACATGATCTATACCATGATTAAATTTGCAGTTGCTAATGGCGACGTTGCTCCATTTGTTGGGCACAATGCTATCCTGCGCTGGTCCGCTCTACAAGGCATTTCGTACAACTGCGAGCAAGACTCGTTTGAGAAGTTTTGGTCCGAGAGTACTGTTTCCGAGGATTTTGATATGTCGCTACGTCTTCAATGCGAGGGCTACACCGTACGCCTTGCCGCATATAAGGGCGAAGGATTCAAGGAGGGCGTTTCCCTGACCGTGTATGACGAGCTGAATCGCTGGGAGAAGTAAGTCACCAAGCAGCCTCCATCCAAGCCACATGCTAACGCTTGCGCAGGTATGCCTATGGCTGCAACGAATTGATCTTTAATCCTCTCAAGGACTGGCTTAGACGCGGCCCCTTTACCCGTCTTTTCATGGTCTTCCTCACCTCCAACATGCCCTTCCCCTCCAAAATCACCATCATGGCTTACATCGGTACATACTACGCCATTGGCTCCGCCTGGATCTTCACCATCCTCAACTACTTCTTGATCGGATTTTACAATGGCTGGCTCGACCACTACTATATTGACTCTTTCAAGGTCTACGTCGCCATCGTCTTCATCTTCACGCTCGTCGGCAACATCTCCCTCGGTGTCCTGCGTTATCGCGTCGAGGACCGCGATCTCTTCCAGACGCTCGGCGAGAACCTCAAGTGGATCCCCATGCTCACCATCTTCCTCGGCGGCATCTCGCTGCACATTAGCCAAGCCCTACTCGCGCATTTCTTCAGCATCGACATGGAATGGGGCAGCACATCCAAGGAGGTCGAGGACATTACCTTTTTCGAAGCTATGCGCCACGTCGGCAAGAAGTTCAAGTGGACGTTTGCTTTCTGCGCTGTCATGACGACCGCCATGCTGGTGTGTGCTTATGCAATTCAGCAGGACTGGCAGATTCGCTTGTTGATTGCTTGCTGGCCTATGGGCACGGTTATTGTTACGCATGCGCTCCTGCCAGTTGTGCTCAATCCGCAGTTGATGAGGTTTACTTGGTAAGCCGAGAGGGGAACGGAGGTCGCTGCTTGTGGTTACAGTGTCGGCGGCTTCGCTCGTCCTCTCTGCGAAATGGAGTTTTGGCGCGCATTGGGGTAGGCGTTGGTGTAATGGATTTGGGGTGGGATGGTGTTGGTGTAATGGTTCTAAGGCGCGATGGCGCTAGTGTAATGGCTCCAAAGTGGGATGGCATTGAGGCGTTGGGCGCACGGTTTGGATATGCAAATGTTTGGGTGCGGTTGTAAGTTTGTCGCTTTTGACTTTGACTTCTCGGCTATACTTTCGGTTGTTTTCGGTGCACGACTTGTCAATTTTGTTTGTAGAATGTCTTTATATAGACCGTAATGTTTAAAGGATTGTATTTCTAGACGACGTTAGACAGTTTGTGTACAGTGGCGGTGCGCGTGTGGCTGGTGAGGCAGCCACCATCGACGTAACTGCCGAAGTATCCCATTGCATCACGTCATGAACAAGATGCCCTCTTCGGGACCCCACATTTTGGCGTTCACTGCCGTTCCCGTGCTCGCATACCTTCACGGACGACCCTGGAGTTGCCAAGCCATCGAAAGCAAGAAGATAATCCTGAAGCAAGACCACGCTGCCCAATCAATTCATATCACATGACTGACCTTTGACCTTTGATATCCCAAACCACCATGTCCACCCCAACCTCTCCCATACCCCTCTGGATCAACAACAAGCCCATCCAAACAGCTTCTACTTTCCCAGTCATTCAAGCCTCAACCGGCCAAATCGTCCACCACGTCTGCTCCGCCTCCCCCACCGACGCCACCAACGCCGCAACTTCCTCCTGGACGGCCTTCCAGTCCTGGCGCGATAGCACACACGTGCAGCGCCGCGAGCTCATACTATGTGTTGCGGACTACTTCGCCTCTCATTTGGACGACTTTGTCTCGTGCCAAATCCTCGAGACGTCATGTACCAAGGAATGGGCGACGAATAATGTCAACGGCTCGATTTCATATTTAAAGGAGATCGCGGCGCAAGTATCCAGTGTTACAGGCACGATTCCACCGATTGAGAAACCAAACACCGTTGGATTCGTGTTCAAAGAGCCTATCGGGCCGGTGCTGTGCATTGCGCCGTGGAATGCAGCACTCATTCTCGCGACGAGGGGGATTGCGAGCGCCATCGCTGTGGGTTGCACGGTGGTGTTTAAGGCGAGCGAGATGTGTCCCAAAACGCACTCTGCTATGGTCAAAGCGTTTGTGAAATCGGGGTGTCCGCCGGGCGTGCTGAATCAGGTGCAGACGAAGCGGGAGGAAGCCGGGGACGTCACGGAGGCGCTGATAGCGCATCGCGCGGTCAGGAAGGTGGAGTTCATTGGGAGTGCGGCGGTGGGGAGGGTGATTGGGCAGGTTGCGGCGAAGTATCTAAAGCCCGTGGTCATGGAGCTGGGCGGGAAGTGTCCGGCCATTGTGCTGGAGGATGCGGATATTGTGGAGGCGGCGAGACAGTGTGCGTTGGGTGCGGTGATGCATCATGGGCAGATTTGCTTTAGTACGGAGAGGATTATTGTGTTAGAGGCTGTGGCGAGTAAGTTTCAGGAGCTGCTGGTGGAGCAGATGCAGGGACTGGATGAGCTCGCAGGCTGTGCGGTTAGTGAGTCGATTGCGAGGCATGCAGAGGATGTGGTAAAAGAGTGTGGGGACAAGATTATTGTGGGAAGGGTGGATGGTACCGCAAAGCCTCCCAGTCTGAAGCCTACGATTGTGCTGAATCCAGAACCGAGCGAGCGTATTTTCGACGAGGAGACGTTCGGACCTTCAGCGTCGCTGTATGTGGTCAAAGACAATGCGGCAGCCATAGGACTCGCGAACAGATCGTCCTACGGCCTCAACGCCACAGTCTGGACAAAAGATATGAGCCGCTTCATGAAAATCGCCCGCCAGCTCGAATATGGGCAAGTCCACGCTAACACCATCAGCATCTACACCTCACCCACCGGAAGCCAAGGCGGCGTCAAAAGCAGCGGGTTCGGGCGGCAGAACGGCAAATGGGGCCTGAACGAGTTCGTAGTAGACAAGTTCGTCAGCTGGTGTGGCTGAAAAGCAATTGAAGTAAGAATATAATGGTTTTTTCTTTTGGATGTGGACTACACTTTATTTTCCCCCCTCTCCCAAAACCTCTGATCCTCACTCCTCCTCTGCAAAATAATCATCTCACTGCTCGAATCACTCACATCATCAAGCACCCCATACCTCCTCTCCCTCCCAAACACCCGCCCACTCGGTGGCCTCAAGCCCTGCCTGCTCGGTGGCGGGGGCGCAGGTAATTCCTTCTCAGTGACAATTTCATCCAGCCCATTCGAGCGCAGGGATTGCATGTGGTACGAATCGCCTGCGGCCGACGAGGAATCGAGTTTCTTGGCAGCGCGAGCCTGGGCGGCTGCCGACGGGCGCGGGTACGAGTTTGCCTGCGATGTGCTGGCGAAGACGCGCGGGAACATGCGGTTCATGAGCGGTTTGCAGCCGGGGAGACAGCCGCAGGCAACGCCGACGCCGGACTCGACGGACATGATTATGAAGGTAGATGCGCCGTGCCCTAAGATATGTTAGTAGGACATCGGAGTCGTGAGAGGGGAGGGACGGACAGAAGACGTCGTAGGATGTCAGGTATAGGTGTGTGTAGTATAGTCGCACGACGCCTGCGATGCATACACTGGCTATGGATTAGCATGCGGCGAATTGTTTATCAGGGAGAGACTCACATGACGCCGAGCGAGAACATACAGGTCAGCGTGATGCGCTGTCTGAAGGAGACCTGCACGTTGAGGAGATCCTTGGCTGGCCAGAGGAAGATTACAAAGTCGCTGATTGTGTTTTGGCCAGAGTGGAAATAGTAGATTGCTTTGATGTTGAGGCACTTTGCTGTTCCGATGTATTTGAAGATCTCCCAGTATGTGCTCGCGGGTCTGGAGAATGAGTCAGCGTCGGTCGCACGGAGCAGTCTTTGAGTGTGATCTTACGAGCATTGGAATAGTGTGAGGAAGAAGCAGGAGACGTTCAATGAGACGGTATAGATGATCATGATGTGACAGAACCACTTGTTCAACCTGGACGGGAAGATTCCTGGGAAATTGTGAGCTGGAAACGGGTGCTTGAGAGCGCAATTTGCTTACGTAGATATGTCATGAGAATTGCAACTTTCATCAGGGTGATGATTGTTGTGAATAGTAGTTGCGAGGCCATACCCATCTACGACAGTGAGCTTGATTTCTAGGATGCCACGCGCTACGTACCTGCGCAGCTTGCATCTTGCCATACAGCTTGATAGGTTTGATGTCCCCTACTCCATGTTAGTTTTAGCAAGTGCGGAAGTCAGTAAACACTTACATAGGTGGTAGCCCATCTGGTATTCCGGTAACATGGATATGATGAGCATGATATTGCTCCCTACCGATAATACCTGGTATTATTAGCACCCTGGCCCTCTTTGTTTCAATGTCACTGCCAAAGACTTACAGCTGCCGCCAACATCGTCCAGTCGTCCCAGCCCAGTGTCCGTATCAACACTGTCCGGCAGTAGAAACGACACGATATGAATGCAGTGACCAGCACCGTCATCGGAATCACCACAGCCAGCGCCAGCGGTCTCCTCGTTATAGGGTCAACATAATTCGGCTCTGGAAATGACAAGAACTCCGCCGTGGTAGGGAACCTGGAGGTCATCGTCACACACACACACGCAGCGGAGATGAATTGAATGACTGCAGCGACCTTTCCTCCGAGGATATACCAGACAGGACCAAGTCTGAGCGCGGGCACTCCCGCCTGAGTTATAAGGCTGCATGCCTATCCCACCACTCCCCACTAGTTCTAGGTGCAGTCTTGAAACATGGGTGCTGCACTTCACTACGCACGTTAACCTGCATATTGTGAGCCACGCCTACCTTGCGACCTGCTCAAAACGAGAATGTGGTCCGTGGCAACGATAGCAGGCCTCGGCTATGAGGCTACTTTCATGGTTGTCACACGTGCGCGCTGGCTCAGCTGGCATGCAATGTGATGGTGGCGTTGTCGCGGCCAGGAGTTCGCGGGATGGTGCAACGCAATGAGGTACCCGCGACATGTTATTGGTGACATGTGTTTGCCACCTGAGTTCTTGATTTCTCAGGTACGCGACTGCGATAGCTGAGTTCATGTTTCGAGAAGATGGCTGGTCGTACTCCATTTGCAAACCTAATTCACAAGTCGCCCCGATTGTTTCACCACGACATGAACTACGTCCATGCGCTTTCTGTAAGTCGATCTCCCCTCTTCTACAGCGAGCGTGGGTCTGGGAGTTGTAACAGCACCAGATAGCCTATCAATTTTTAAAGGTCTGCGGCAATGCACGTGCATGGGTTATCAATTGCCGTTATCAAATCTACCTGCCTAGTGCGGACGGGAATCGCGAGTACCAAGACTAAAACTTGCATCCTGTTAGCCGAATTATTCTGAATCAAGTCTCATCGCCGGAAGTTTTAGCGTCAAGCCAATGACGTGAATAGTTGATGTTGGAGGCGCATAGGCCGGAGGGTGACAAGGGAAAAGCAGGTTGCAGTTCGAAACGATGTCAAAATTGAGAAAGATAGTTGAATTTAGATGGATGACGATATTAGTAAATTGAAAGCCGAGCCCAGCTCTACAGCCAATCGCGCGCGAACGTGGACCGTGTGTTGCGCATACAGAAATCGAAGAAGCCAAATGTGGGCGATGCGCGGGACGAACATGCAGGGTGTATTGACCTTTCCGGATTCTGCTTTCAAGCTTCCTGTGTAGTCCTTAGTGACCGAAAAGCAGCCGTGGAGGTAGATCTACGAAAATTCGAGACTCAATGCGTTGCGATGATGAGATACCATAGGCTGGCGTCATCTCGGCCGTTGGTATAGCTACCGTAGAGCTGGTACGACATCTCTCCGGCAACCTGTACCGGGTGTGTCGTCGCCAAGCTGCAGAACATATCGTGTACTATCAGGATCATCACCCAGCCACCTGCACTCCACAAAAGATCCTGACGACATTCGGACAGGATGTACTAATAACGGAATCGCGTATAGCTATAGTACATGTAGTATGGTTCTTAGCCGCATCTCACCATTATTGTTTCAACAGAGCTGCCAGTTACAGGGAAGTGCCGGCCGTTGCGGGACTAGCCCATTGTTGCATTCGTCGTCCCGTTGCTTACCCCCACCAAGATGTAGTTTTCCACAATCGCGTTTCCACTGAGCAGTACCGCGGCTTGCGCCGGTGTACATGTCTCTAGCACATCCCACAGATAACATTGCTGGATGCCTATTTCGTCAACGCGCGGCAATCTCGATGGGGTCCACGCTGAGCTCGATCCTGAGGTAGAGTACTCCGATGTGGAGGGCTGCTGACCAGTTGCTACGTCTTGGTTGAACATGACACGGTTGAATATCTGGTAGGCTGTTTCGGGTTGGTAGAACGGGACTTTGGAACTTAGCATGTGTTTCGAACAGAGACAAGGGTAAGGCTTACTTGAATGACCGGCCTGGTAGACTCTGGAAAAGGATAAATTTCCGACCTGGCGCACGAAGCCACCAACATATGATGCATTGGTCTGGATGCCTACGTACCCCGCCTTCTTGAAATCGGAAGACACCCTGGATTTTAGTGCAGTACTAATGGCCTCGCCGCCGTACCAATTACATTGGAAGTCTCTGTCGCCATACAGTAGGGCTATCTTTACGCCTGTGTCAAGCAGTCTACCGAGTTTGCCGAGTCCATCTCCAAAAACGAAGTCGCCAGTACGATCAAAGCCTACTGCCGCAGGCACGGCAGTCCCTGTCCAATTCAGAGGCACACCCAACGCTCGCTGAGTCTCGGCATCGTTGAGATACCCGGCCGCCCATTTTGGTGGGAAGACTTGGCCAATTGCAGGCGCGGCGATGTCGAACTTATCCGGCCCGGTCTGGCCATAGAAGTCGTGCATGTTCTTGAAGCAGTAATCGAATGCAGATTTACACGCCGCGTTGACGTCTGCTTGGTTGCCTATACCGTTAGGATCTTTCTCAGCGGCTAAAGTTCGGCAAGTGGATGTCATGTTCTTGCACGTAGGCGAGGACCCAACGGCGAGTTCGTATTGCTCTTGAGTAATGAGCTTCTTCCCGTATGTGTTGTTATTTGCATACTCTGCATAAGCGTCAATTTGCACATCAATATCGATGCATGCATTAATCAGCCCGACGGTCTCAATGTGAAGTTGCACCTCGTTTCCGCTGGCGCCCCCGTTCGCAATCTTGCCATTCTGCTGCTCAAAATAGTCGGCGAAGATAGGACCATAGTGACCGCCGTATGATTGGGCCCAGATACTGAAGCGGTTATCTATCGACTTGTAAAAGGGGAACCTGTCATTGTGTGAGCATCCGTCTGCGATCACCTGTCATCTGTGCAGACTCACTCTTGCATCCACGCCTGCATGAACTCCCAAATGTATGGCGCTGCAGCCATTGTTGTATTCGGAGCATTAGCAAAGCTGCCGGATGGAAACGTTCCGGTTAAAAACGTGAGATTGGTGTCCGGCAAGCCGATTTGCGAAAAGTTTGCTGGCTTGTACTGAAAGGGCGATGCAACTTCATCAAGGGTGCCATTGACGAGTCTGTCGTATGAGTAGCCCACTTGAACGGGCTGATCAATGTACAGCATATTGACTTTGTTCGTCCACGACCAAGGGTTGAGCTCAGTAGTCTTTGAGTCTTCGAGCACTCTGCATGGACCATGCTCACCTAGTGCAGCTGAAGTGGATGGCACACCAGGTCCACCGGAGAACCATGTTGACAATGGAGCGCTTTCATGGTCTTCGCGAGCCTGGAAGAACCAGAAGTAGATATGAGCCGGAAATTGGCGATCGTCGGCATGGCCGGGAGGTAGATTGACATAACCACTATAGCCTTTGACGCCTTCTGTGGTCTCGCAAATGCTCGTCTAGTATCAGGTCAGCATGTCGCAGTCGCCTGGTATTGAGACTCTTTAACCTCTTTGAATGAGATTGATACCCCGGGGAACTTTGACGATTGCAGAGTTGTGACACCTTCTGGCGTTGGTGGAAACGATGCTGCCAAAGCCGGAAGTGCCAGCGAACATGCGACCCACAGAGCCGTGAAAGAGAGCATTGTGGCCGTTTGAGCTTCGACGATAAACTTTGCAGGGCTACAGTCAAGTTGTAGACTCGGCCGTGCGCCTTATACTTCCATACATTTTGTCGTGCAAGCCTGGGGCATAAGCGGAGCCGCGAATGCAACTAGAGAAAGACGGGGCGCCTAAATCGTTGTGGAATATGATAGTTGCTCATGAGAATTGAGATTTGAAGATACTAGACTGTGGATCGTCTCGTGAGCCTGCTGAATAGGCTAGCTTCAGGCGT
This sequence comes from Parastagonospora avenae f. sp. tritici 18332-5, assembly GCA_022559985.1. Taxonomy (NCBI): domain Eukaryota; kingdom Fungi; phylum Ascomycota; class Dothideomycetes; order Pleosporales; family Phaeosphaeriaceae; genus Parastagonospora; species Parastagonospora avenae. The sequence goes on from JAFJTR010000073.1 coordinate 82,250, forward strand.
AAACAAGACTGCAATCGGTGCAAAGCCTGTAAGCGGCATCGTAAAATCGGGCCAGCCGAGATTCAAGTCCGACCGTACGGTTATCCGACTCGACCAGTCAGCGTCGAGGTGCGGCAGGGATTTCGTTCAAATTCTTCAGTTGATATCAGCAGCGACGTTGGTGATCATGTCAACGGAATGATGCTCAGAGTGGAGGCAGACTCGGAGGATGCCAAACCTCGGAGCATTGCGGTTCAGGCGTTCGACGATAGTCCCAGGCTGCAGCGCCCAAGACAAGCCATGCAGCAGATCGGAGAAGGCGGAGATATTCAGCTCACTGCTGGCGGACTTTGTAGTAAATACAGTACCACACTGCCAGCGAATGGCGCCGAGATGCATAGAATGTTGTTTGGTAGAGACGAGGCGTTCGACTAAGCTTACGTAATCAGAGCGCAGGCCTGGTTAACGTGTTCCACCACTGAGTGCACGGCCCCATCGAATGCACTCAACACAGCTTTTTCCACATTTTTCAATAAATTATATCTCTACCACTGTCGGTATACACAGATCCTATCACCTGACGCTGCGCAAGATACCCGCCTCAATCCTACATCGGTCCGACTTGCGCCGAGCTCAGGTATACCTTCGTAGCACCCACGTTCATAGATCAAGTAATACCAATACCAGTCACCAGAAGAAACTCGTTGTTGTTATTCACCCGTACGATCGTACAAGGCCTACCAACAACCACCATGACAGGTATTGAAGCTGCGCTTGCAGCAATTGAATCTCTAAGCCTTGGAGATGATTTTACATATGCAGATATTGCTACAAAGTACGATTGCGACCGATCTACGTTATCACGACGCCACTGAGGGCTTACACGAGCACGTGCAATAGCACTTGCAAATGGCCGATTGCTCAACACCACGCAGGAATCCGAGCTTGTAAAATATATGCACGCACTCGTGGGCCGCGGGCTACCTCCATCCAAGCCAATGATACGCAATTTTGCGAGCCAGATAGCTCAGAAAGATGTAGGAAAAAACGGGGCTGATCGCTTCGTGCGCTGCTACCAGATCGATCTCGTCTCACATTGGGCATCCGGCTTCGATCGCAACCGCTTTAAAGCTGGCTCCGCCTTTAAGTATACGCTATACTTTGAGCTCCTCAAGCGAAAAATTGAGCAATACAATGTAGATCACCGACATATATACAACATGGATGAGAAGGGCTTCCTGATTGGCGTGCTGTCAAAGATGAAGCGGGTGTTCTCTAAGAGCGCTTTTAAGGAGGGAAAGCTGCGGCACATCATACAGGATGGCAACCGTGAGTGGATTGCCACTATAGCTTGCATCTGCGCTGATGGCACATCGCTGACGCCTGCCCTTATCTATCAGGCTCCATTTGGAGCCATTCAAGACACCTGGTTGCAGGACTTTAACCCAGAACAACACTGTGCTTTCTTCACAAGCTCACCTTCTGGATGGACTAGCCACGATATAGGGCTTGCCTGGCTTAAGCAGGTCTTCGATCGCGAAACAAAGAAGAAGGCACGTACGTCATGGCGGCTGCTCATCCTTGATAGCCATGGATCATACGTTTCTATGAAGTTTGTTGAGTATTGTCATGCGAATAAGGTCTTACTTATGATCTCTCCGCCTTACGGTACTCACACGCTTCAGCCTCTCGACGTTGTCATGTTTGCGCCGCTCGCAGCCGCTTATAAAGCTGAGCTCGCTCGCTTTCTTGATCGCGCCCAAGGTCTTACAAGCATCAGCAAAAGAGACTTCTATCGCTTATTTAATGCCGCATGGCACTGCTCCTTCAACGAAAAGCTTATCCGGAAGTCCTTCGAAGCGACAGGCATCTCACCGTTAGACCCAGGCGTCATCTTAAAGCGGTTCACCATGGTGCAAGCAGACACCTCTAGGCCAAATTCAAGCGACTCTTCACGCTCAGTACTAAGCGCAAGCGACTGGCGAAAAATTGAGCGATTGCCGCGGCAAACAGTGGACGATATCTACGATCAAAACTCTAAGAAGCTTAGCCAAACAATCCACACGATTTCAGCTAAAAATCAGCTCTTACAACACGAGAACAACAGCCTTAGAGAGGCTTTATCTGATGAGAAGAGGCGTAGGCAGTGTGGCAAAGCTTTGCTGCTTGAGCCACCAGCTAACTATGACGGAGGAGCAGTATTCTGGTGGCCTAATAAGGTAGCAGAGGCACGTGATCGCCAGGAGCAAAAGGACCTTCAAGAACAGGAGTTGCAGCGGCAAAAAAGTGAGGCAATTCAGCTTCGTGAGCAGCAGAAGCTTACTAAAGCTCAGCTTCGTGAGCAGCAGAAGCTTACTAAAGCTCAGCTTCGTGAGCAGCAGAAGCTTACTAAAGCTCAGCTGCTTGAAGAGCGTCGTTTAAAGCGAGTTGCAGCGAAGGAGGAGCGGGAGCGCTTAGCTGCTAAGAAAGCCCTTCAGCTCGAGGAAGATAAGATGGCGAAGCAGCTTCAGAAACAACTTCAAAACGATATCAAACTATCCCAAAAGGGCAAGAGTCAAAGCCTTAAGCCTGCTAACGCTGCTGCGACCGTTGTGGCTGATGGGGTTCCTCCTGTTGTTAACGAAGCTGCATCGGCTGCTCCGCAGCTTACCCAACGCGGCCGGCCAATAAGACCACCCACAAAGCTGCTTATGTAATAAAAAACTCCCAATATACTCTGTAATGTGATACAAACCTAACACTAAAAGTTCCTGTGAAAATATCTATTGTGGATGGCTGTACAGGCTGAAGTTTGAGGTGGGCAATTTGTGGTGTTCGTGCATTCGGTGGGGCTGTGCATTTGGTGGTGGAACACATTACTCTGAAATCTTGGCAGACGGACGTCGATGCCGTCCACGGGTGCATGTGTGACATTGACGCCCGCCCCATGAACTGCACCTCTATCGATCCAGAGTTTGCCGACGTCTCTGCATCGCTACCAATGAGGTTGCCGATTCTCAAACTGAGCCAATGGGCGGCACATTCAGCGCGACCATCTCCACTCCTGCGGGTAGCTGCGAAGAAGCAGCTTCAGGAAGCATGTACTGCTGACACGACTCACAAGTTAGATCTACAAAGCTATCCATTCATCCGCTCCTGCAATCATTCCCTGTCCGCAAACGGACTGCATTCGCACCGATACATACCGACAAAGATACGATCGAACCACCACAAGGCGCGGGCTTGTTGGGCACAGCAGTGGCGATAGGGATGCATAGCGGCCGTTACATCGTTGACTTTGACATGTGCAAGCTCGAGATAGAGAGCAGGGTGTGGCTATAGCGTATGGGAAAGTGATACGGGCATACGTACGGGACGTGTGTTCGAGGCAATCGAAATCGGGGTGGGACCTCCACGACTCTTGCTGCACTTTCACATGTGGGATAGGACCTCAAGGAACACTTCAGGACGCTGACAGAGCGTGGAAGATGCTGGAAGACCAACCGTGTATAATCTAGAAGAACTTTTGTATAGCGTCAATGCCGCCTATTAAAATTTGTTGCTCACCATGGACCCCAACGATTCGCATAGCAAAATGCGCAAGAAGAATACGATGTACTAAGCCTTCGTCTGTTTCCCCCCCAGCCCACCTTCAAGGCTCTTCAACCTCTCCGCCGCCCTCCTTTTTCGACCATCGAGCTTCTCCTTGTCCTCACGCATCTGTCTTATGAGTATGGACTTCTCGCGAATCTTGTGGCCATAGAGATAGAACACCATCGGAATGGGGATCATGGCAAACTCGATGAGCGAAAGCATCGTAGCGGACCAGTGTGGCCCAAGCGTAGCATACCTGTACAGTGGTTAGTAAGGTAATGACTACAGAGATGGGAGATGGTTTGTGCTAACATTGCTGGGCCGGCAAGTGGGAGCGCCCCTCCTATGGCACTTCGTAGGACGGCATTGCCCGCAAGTGCTGACGCTGCGTAGATGCCATAAGAGTGTACTAGATAGTTCGATGCATAAATGAACACACCACAGTTTCCTGCTCCGAAGGGAATGCCACCGATTATAGGCGCTATCCAGTGTACGTCTGGCGTACAAGTCCAGGCAAATACCATCTCCCCGATTGGTACAGACACCGCTGCGAGACACACAACGCTGACCATGGCTTCAGGATAAGGCTTGCCCGTCTCGGGATCCTTCTTGTGGGCATTGATCATCTTCCGTAAGAGCGGTTCGCTTACTATAACGAGGCATCCACCTACACCGATGCCGATGTATCCCAATCCAATGAGACCCGGCGACCAACCACGAAGCTCTCCAAATACGATGGGGTAACTGACGAAACATAGGTAAAGCACACCGTAGACCAGGGCGATGTATACGTTCCAGAATATGCAGATCGGCTCGCTGACAGACATCGATAACGGCCTGTAGAGATTTTCCCGCAGCAAAGGCCAGAACTTCTTCTTGTCGTCGTATCGGCTGAACCAGCGACTATTGTCAGTCTCTTTGCGTTTCCTGGCTGACTTGGCACGGAGGATGGCGGGGGCGTAGGTCTCTTTGATCAGGAAGACCATGAACCAGGAGACGCCGGAACCGATCATGACGACCCAGTTGGTCCACCGCCAGCCCAGGGCTTGGTAGACGAAGCCACCAACCTAAGAATTACGTGGTCAGTTTATGTGCCCAGTGGATCTGTCTCCGCCAGGCTTACCAATGGTCCGACAACGGGACCGTTCATTGGACCCAGACTCCATATCGAGAATGCTAGAGCACGATAGTCATCGCTGACAATGTCCGAGACTGTTCCAGGGGCATTGGATATCATCGCTGCGCCGGCAATGGCGCCAAAGAACCTCATCACTAGGATTTGTGCTAGATTGTTGCTCAGCGCACATGGTATGACGAGAACCGTAAATGCTGCCACGGCAATGAGGTAGACTGGTCGTCGCCCATACATTTCAGAAAGAGGTGCCAGGATGATTGAGCCCAGGGCCAGTCCACAAAGATATGTCGTGATGCCTAGAATAACTAGGGTCTTGGACTCAACATGAAAGCTTTTCATCATGCCTTCTATACCACTGGAATACGACGTGGAATACATCACCACCACTAGTGTCGAGAAACTCATAGAGAATATGACCATAGCCTTCTTGATCATCGGCCAGTCCTGGGGGTTCTCGCCATCGTCGTCAAAGTCGAGCTCGAAGCGAGCGTCCTGTGTCGCATTCGTCGTCACCGTTGTGATTCCAGCCATTTTTTCATTGGGCCAGGAGTGTCCAGTGTTGCGAGACCATGTCTGATGGATCGAGTGTACCTCCGCTATCGAATCATGGGACGTCGAAACTGACAATGTTGATGAATGGTCGTTTTCATGTTCTTCTACCATATGCGAGCTGTTCGATAAGTGCGACTCCTTTTGCTTTTCCTCGTTGTCGTCGTCTGGGAAGGTCATGATGCACGGACCTGCAAGGTCGACCTCGGGATCCCTAGTTACCAAGTACCCAAGCTTTTGTCCCGTGAACTCCAATCGATGGCCTCGTGAAGAACAAAAGAATGGGAGGGTTAGAAGAGCGAAGCACGTTCCAATTGCTCAGATCATGGGGTATGTGAGGAGGGTTCGCCTTTCGCCGCGGGAAGAAAGGACCAGATTGCTTCGCGCTCCATTTCCGCGTTCGTCGCGGGAATAGCGGCGATTAGACATGGGCTCAGAAGATTGGGCTATTGTGTGCGACTAATGACCTTGAAGAATGCCGACCGTTTTCGGGGAGATGTGCGAGTGATCATCAGGTTTGGCTGACAGTGGTTAGCGTCGGATAAACTTCGCCACATCCCCGGGCCCGACGTCACGTCGCTTTGCAAACCTCACATCATCATCCTTCCTTCACACCGCTCATCTCCTGCTCCTCACGCAATCTCCAGAACGATCATGGACCCCATGCAATGAAATGGCAGGCTTCCCAGTCGCGTCGCTCCATACATCAAATACACCAAGAGCGATGTCTGTGATGGTGTCGAATTGAGCAATCTACCCTCACCTGAGTGACCCTCTGTACTGCCGATTTGGTGAGTCTGAGACAAAGTATCAGGCGAATATGCGGTGTTGAACCGCATCGCAGCGATGTGCTGAGCTTCTCTCACCAGTAAGTGGACATCTTTGCTGATGTCCATCGCGCTCTCTCTTTTGCCTGCATGGGCCTACCTGTCCTCGAACTTTTTCTCTTCTCTTCTTGACGTCCTGAAATTGCATCCTCAAGTCGTTCAACATTCTCTACGAAGCCTTTCCATACCCTCACTGGCGCTGTTTTATTCCGCGTATACCGATCAAAGTACATCAATACCTGGATGTATCTCGACTCTGACTTTGCTCCGGTCGATTACCACGCCTCAGACTTTGTGTGACGACGATTAACCTTGTCGTTGGACCGTGGACCATACAGCTCCGGATGGCCATATATGCTTGCATGGTGACTGCGGCTGCATGAATTGACTGCTTCTTCCATAAGCTTTGGAGGCGCCACCATCTTACACCAGTTCATCACAGCATGCTCAAGCTCGAATTCGACTCTGGAGGAAGCATAGTTCCTACTTGGGAACACTCGGCCAACGCCAGGACGAAATAGCACCTACAGGTGAGAGTATTGAGCTCAGGCGCCTGGGTGCGCATGACCAACGAGATCTCGCGATGCTTGGCACTCCGGATCAACCTACCGCCGAGCACGCCCTCCGTTTGCTTTGCGGAACCACTCAATTTTCCTAGTTTGGCACCTCCACATGAACACACACGGCATATAGCTGTACATGCGACAAGACTTCGTGAGACGCCCAGCAGCCTCCGAACATTGGCACAAATAAGAGGTTCCTCGGCTGCTATGGCCGCCTCCGGCCACGAGCCGCTGTTACTCCAAGTCTACCATCACGCCGTGCTTCCTCGCGATGTGCCTGGACGAGAGGACAGCAATCTTTTTCAAATAGAGAGCGAGCTCGCGGGGCGCATGACCGACGCGGTCAAGTCACTCATACGCCATGCTCCATCGAAGGACTTTTCCTCTCTCGACACAATCCGGCTCGCCTTATCGACCTGTCGCTCACTCAATGTTGAAGGCGCTATCGACAAGACTTTGCTCGTCAAAGAACTACAGCAGCTTGACACAAAGTATTTGCTCATGTTGCACGTCACCGAGCAGAATGCTGCCTTGCTGATCTACCGTTACACTGAGTAAGTACCTTATCTTGGTACCAACGCGCACATGTCCTAATCAAATTTAATAGCGGCTCTGGTGCGAAGCAGGTGATCTTCGAAGCGTTTGAAACCTCCGCTACCTGTGAAAAGGTTCTTGCCACCGAAAACGCCTTGCAGTGGGACTTCCCAGGACAAGCTGTCGCAATACCGCATGAGACCTTTGTCAGCGAAGATTTCCAACAGAGCCTATCCACCTTCCTCGAACAGGCCAGCTTCGAGTCTGTTAAGGAATTTGCTGCCATCACCCACAAAGCGCAGGCTCCTATTCCCGAGATCCGTGATACGTCGAAACCCACTTTGGTCACCAGTGCGCTCATGGCGATATTGGAAGCCAACGGCAGTGTCTTCGACACCCCTTTGCTTCGAAAACGCGTTCACGACACGGTCTCGTTCTTCGAAGCGTATAAGCCGTGGCGTAGGTCTGCTTTCTACCTCATGCTTCGCGTCGCTACCCAGCGCCATCTTTACACACTGTTCGGGGCAGATCTTGGGCGACTATACTACAAGACATTCATGTGTATTCTCTTGTCACATCTTCTGAGCGACGGACTACACATCATCCCAGATGCAGCTTCTGACTGTTTGCGAAAAAAGCTTGGTCGTCGTCTAGCCAAGCTGGAGTTATATCATGATCGCGGGTCCGAAGCGCTGCAGATGTTGCATTGTCACATCTTTGCCACATTGCGACCGGAGCTGGAAAAGTCTCTCTCTGCGATCGCACATGCCCTCGATGCCCAATGGACTGCCCACAAACAGAGGACTGGTAGGATTGTCTGGCCTGTGAAGCGATTCGCCAGCTCCACCGACCTCGAGCTACGTCTGGAAAACAGTGGCCCTGTGCTGGACCTGGCTATAGAACAACGTTGGAGCACCGTGCTAAATGTACTTGGCTCTCCAGATGTTCTCCTCGGCCGCTACGAGGGTGCAAACACCCACCGACCTTTTGTGGCTATCCTCCAGCGCTACCTACCATTGTTCAATTATGACGCAAAGTCCCCACAGGGCGTCCAGACAGCAGCCAGTCAGGGCAATCCGAGCCTCGTATGTATCCAATATGCATGTAAGATCCAGAAGTACGTGGCGAAATTCCAAGACGCATACCTTGGCTATCCGGAATTTTTGAGCCAAAAGCTTCTCAAGCTCATGGAAATGTGGAAGTCAATGGACGAGCATGCTCTAGCATGCTATCCGCTTCTAGGTCATTATCATCCGAGTTTCGAGGCCGGCATTTTAGATATTCTGCAGCTTTCAACATTAAGTGAGCTCAAGCGTCTGAAGGCATTGCAAACATACATAGCAGTGCGTTGTCGTGGTTGGTGTGGCCGCGGCTCAAAGACCATTTTTGATCCTCCTGAGAAGGACTCATTTGCTGCGCGATACTACGATGAATCAAACGAATCGGTGTCACTCCAGACTCTGCGCGAAAACATCGAACAACACGCTCAGAAAGTTCTCTTGGCAAAGGAGAAAGAATGGAAAGAGAAGAAAGAAGACCACGATGGTAAGACAGAGCGAATGGCCGGGCTGTCATGCCCATTTATTACCGTCACCGACGAGTATGGCAGGTCGAAGCAGGAGCACCAGAAGGGGTGTTTCAAGCATAAGCTGAAATGGCAGGCCAGGCAGATCAAAATCAAGATTCATGAACATCCTCTCCCGCGCAAGGAGCATGACATCAAAGCGACCGTCTTCGAATTGATGTGCCCAAAGGCTTACGCTGCCTATCGGGACGCGACTTGGCTCATCTTGTCATCTTTTGCTTTTCCACCAACTGAGCCTGTTGACAACGTCCCACTACTTCGGGACTACACTGGGTTGCGGAAGTTTTTGAACACGACAAAGTCATCTGTCACTTTAGGTTCTACTACCAAAGCAGAAACGGTCACACACAGAGAGGCATCGGGATTTCCAATCCCGTTACGAAAGCTCATAGTTCCGTTCGGTTTGAAGTTGCGCTATTTCGACAGCCTGCGTCGGAGCTGGACTTCAGGAGCTGACGCAGCTTCGTTCGTGCATCTGTTCGAGCTGAAGCTCTCCGCAGACTCGCCATATTGCGCATTCAACAAGATGGGCCAGCATTGGCCCACTTCAAACGAGATCATTTCAGCACAGTCCCAGTGCCCGCCGGATCTCAATGCTCACGAATATATGGCATGGCAAGGTTTATTACTGGGTGTCCATACGCGATGGCCATGCTTACTACGGGAGCTTGGATCAACGACCATCAATTTCTCTACACAATCCACATGGGCCATCCTTTCATGGCTATGCTTACAGGCCGGTCCGTCTACATCTACTGATGTATTACGGGACTCACATTCGATTTTTCGCGACACCACCTTTTGCGAAAGGCTACTTGTGCAAGTGGATAACCGCCTGGACATTATTCGTCGCAATTGGCGGGAGGCAATTCAGCTTGACATGCTCGTCACCATACTCCTTAGAGTCATGGCTCTGAATTCCGACACCGTGATATACAGCACGGTCGTGGCAATACTTGCAAAAGCTCGCGAGATATCGCAAGAGTGGTACGCAAATCTGGATATTAGTGTTCAAGAAGGCGACTCTGGTCCCGCTGTCTTCGCGATCTGGGCAGCGGTATTGTGCAAGCGCACATTCTATCCATTACTTGAAGACCCTATTGATGTGTCTTCACGAGCACTGAAAACATTCCTTGTGGCATCAATTGCCCTTCAGGACTGCCTTGTCGGAAATTTCGACGCACTACCCTACGCACTCAGGAACGCCATCTTACGTGACCTGGCAAGCGCCTTTAGTCTTCGTTATGAGCTCGAACGTGTCATCGTCAAAGAAACGTTACTTGAGGCGTTGATAGAACTATGGCCGGTGCCTGGTGAATCAACAAGCAGAATGCATCTAGATGCCCAGTCCTGGTGGATAACACTGACACTGTCGACTACACATACTTCCCAGCATCATATCCACTACAACGTCATTCACGGTACGCTGCTTGTCAACGGGCAGCAGCTTGGTTCATTGCCATTAGAGTACCGGAACTGGCCTATCATAGAGGAGTTGTTTGGAGCGCAAGCAGTGAAAACCTATCCATCCACGCTCCCTGGAATGTCACTCGTGGTCAACCGCCAGATGCCGTCAGACCATTGGGTTCACTTGGGCTTTCGCAAGAACAGCTTAGTCATTCGGGCTGAACACCGAGACCACATCCTTGAACTCTTCTATCGATCGCAATTCAACAACAATTTCCATTATGATCTGCCGAATGCCCTCAGTGAGGACTGTTATCACTGGCTCGATCTGGACACTGGCAAATTGGAGATTCGACACCAGGATCCATGGAGAACGAAGAGAAGCAATTGGGTGCTAGATTTGACATCACGGCAAGCTACGCGAAATAATGGATCGCGTCTAGTAGATCCGCATAGCCAGCTTGCCACCAGGATTGCCCAGAATTTCCATCTCTTTGAAGAGTCGCTCAACATTACCGTCTTCCAACCGCGTAGAGGACCACTTCGAGTTGAGCTCAAACGCCTGGAATTGGACTTCGAAGTGACGAAAGAGGGTCGGCTCTCTTGCCCTCAACTTGGCGCCATCATTGCCGATACACCCGCGCAGGACATCGGAACATGGCACGGCCTGAAAAGCAAACTTGTGATGCAAGCTATCGAAGATGTTACCAAACGCATCATCCTCTTGCCAATGGGCGGCTATCGCTATCAGCGCGAAGGATCTCACATCTCAATCAAGATTGTGAACGAAGGAAGCTATCTGAAATTCAGTGTCAACGATGTGCTCGGCCGTATTGACTGTGCTGCGGAGCCCTTGTTGTTGTACCACCGTGCATTCTGGCACGCCATGACAGCGCATTTCTTGCCTGATTCCCTGACGGGCCGTACGGGTGTCGACCAGGCTCTACATTATCTTCAATCGGGTGCCTACCTCCCATGGACACCGCTGAAACCATCTGCTTACAACATACTGCTTGACATCGCGAAGCTCACTCCTCAGCGAGGATATTATCCTCCGACAATGAAGACTATGGAGTCACTTCAATGGGATCACCTCATGCCAATCTTTATGCAGGATGACAGATATCGCCGTGCGGTAGACCAAATTCTTTGTAGAAACACAGACCTGCTTCAATTCACTCAGCACTCTCTACAAGGGCAGTTACCATCAGCCAGACCTGGTGAACCACACTTGGAGAACCGCGCCATCTGTCGAATCAACTCTGCCTCTGACAGGACTGAATTCGCGGATATTGAGTATAGTTCGAGAGATCAATATGCCGCTGGGTTGGAGCGTGCGAATGTGGCCATGATAGCGACTGTGCTCCGAGAATGGCCTTCACACATTACCAGCACAACACGCCTAGCATCTTTGTTGGAGAACATGGCTGTCATTGGTGGCTATGTAAGGTCCTTCAATGAAGTGCAGATTACAAACATCCTCGAAGCAGATATCGGAGTCGAGTGGGGAGCCCTCGTGCGGACAGCACTTCAGTGCTCCCATGAGGCTCGATTCCAGATGACGTTCTTGTTTTCTATCCTGGCCTTCAAGGCAAATGCGAACATGGAGCTGCTGCTTGCAATCATGTCATTTGCGCTCTGTCCTGAACTGAAGACTATTTTATTACCTCGTGCTGCAGCATACAGCAAATTCACGCAGCATGAGGCTCCTGATGTCGATAATCTGGTGGCGTTGATGACTGCGGCCAAACAGCCTTACATAGCGAGGAAGCGCGACTCAAGGGACGAGACAGCGGCACGCCAGGCGGAACACGAAGAGACGGCTACACGCGCTTGCAGAGCTTTTGCGGAGTCCATTCTTGCACAATGGCCGTCGGATTCGCTGGATCTGACACGACTTCCGCGCGTGAAAAGTACTCTACTCGATCAGGATGAAGCCTTGATTTCAGTACTGCCGATGTGGAAAAAGCTTGTAGACAATGCCATATTCTGCCGGCACATCGAAGAAGTTCAGATGGTTCTTCGGCAAGGAGCTGAGGATAAGCAATCCTCAACTATCCCGCCAACTCCAGTTTCGATAAGGAAACCACGACAGTATGTCATAGTGGAGAATTCTAGGCATTGCCCATGTCTCGCAGACGTCTTGGAGAAAGATATCGGCGTGCTGACCCACACTGAGGCTTTCAAAGCCGAATGTGGCCCGACGCCACACACTGTGCTCAAGGAAGGTTCAGATTCTTTCAGCAGCGCTCGCCAGAACCAGCACTTGAAACCCGAGATCAAGGAGTTGAAAATGCTGATTGCGCCCCTCAATGATTCTCCATCTGTGGTACATAAGAGATATGGAGATGAGCTGTCTCACAGTATCACAGCCTTGTCTGATCATATTTCAAAACCTGCCATATCTCGAGAGCCTTTCAATCCTACGAAACTAGCCAACGACATTTCCTCTGCGAAGAGAGCCCTCGGCGATATATTCAAGCTTATCAGTCAAGCCTTACGAGAAGGAGATACGGGAGGAAACTGGCTGCATGTTGTGGGACTTTGGCCAGATGTGACAACCCTGACATTGCTTGCCGAATTGCGTTCAACATCCGGCGTGCGCTATGGAAAGGGGGTGAAAGAAGCGCTCGTCAGCTTAGGGCTTGCCATCACTACCTATCAGCGTCTGCTGCGTATTCGTGATGCAACACAGAAGAATCAGCATCAGCAATCAATGGACGAGCGGGAAAATCGTGGGCACACAACCTGGTCGCCTTTAGATCATGCCGACTGGCTTCTTCTGGAAATCGAAAGCAACGTCCTGCTCCGTCCTGAGCAGGTCGAGGTTGCACAGTCAACCATTTCTCCCACATCCGGTCAGAATTCCGTACTCCAATTGTTGATGGGCCAAGGAAAAACATCGTGTATTTTACCTATGGTTGCGCTCGAGCTCGCCAACGAGAATCTCTTTCGAATTGTTGTACCTCGTCCACTCCTACTCCAGTCAGCACAGATCATGCAGGCCAGATTAGGTGGCTTGCTGGATCGCGAAGTTATACACATACCGTTCTCGCGCAAGACACCGACAAACAGGACCTTGGTTGAGTCCTATGGTCGACTACATCGTCACGTACAAAGCCATTGTGGTATCGTATTGGCACTCCCAGAAAACATCCTTTCCTTCAAGTTGAGCGGCCTGCAGTTGCTGTGCGACGGAAAAATCAAGGAAGCAAGGCCGATGATCCAGATCCAGGACACTTTTGATCGCAACGCCCGAGATGTGCTAGATGAATGCGACGTAACCCTTGGCATCCGGACTCAGCTCATATACCCATCAGGCTCGCAGGAAACCGTGGATGGCCATCCTCTGCGTTGGCAAACCGTACAATCTCTACTGAGCCTCGTTTTTTCATACATGGATGACCTAGTACGCAAGTATCCTAAGAGTATTGAAATTGCCCGCAAAATTGGCATGCCATTGGTGTACTTCTTGCGCAAGGATGTAGAAGACTATCTGATTACCCAGCTTTTACAGAGGATCAGTAGTGGCCAGACAGACATTCTACCCGTGAAAGATGCTTCACAGGCTTCACAGAACGATCTTCGCCATTTCATATCCGAGCCAGACGTTGATGCAGGTCGCATTGATCGAATTTCTGCCATGTTCGAAGAAAAGGCACACTACATGGATGTTGCCTTTCATCTTCGCGGCCTGTTCCTCCATGGTATATTGATGTCCACCCTGAAGAAGCGTTGGAACGTACAATACGGTCTGCACCCTGCCCGCGATCCGATTGCTGTACCATACCAAGTACGTATATCCCTTCAGCAGTCAACCAGATCGCGTAGATTGGAAGTAGTCTGAATGATGATACTAATATCTCCTAGGCAAAAGGAACTCCATCTCCAACCGCGGAGTGGGGGCATCCCGATGTTGCAATAATACTGACATGCCTCTCCTTCTACTACGAGGGTCTCAACTTGGCGCAATTCAAGAGCGCCTTCAACCAGCTCGCGAGATCGAGCGAACCGAGCATCGAATATAGCTCATGGGTCCTAGAAGGAGTGCCTGAGACATTCAAATCCTACAATGCTATCAACGTGGACGACAACCAACAGCTGCGTGAACTGCATCAATATGTCAGGTAAGGCTATGACCCCGGCTGGATCTACTGCCACTCAAGCGACGCTAGGTGAAGTGTATGCTAACATTCACAGATACAAGGCTTGTCTAGTAGATTTCTATCTGAATAGTCTTGTGTTCCCCCAGCACGCGAAGCAATTCAGCGAGAAGTTAACAGCGTCGGGTTCAGATCTTGTGTTGTACGATCCAATGTGTCCAACGAGGGCAGCCACTACTGGGTTCTCCGGAACAAACGATACGCGACATCAGCTACCCATGACCATCAGGCAGAACGATCTGCCGCAGTTGGCGCACACCAATGCAGAAGTACTGGTATACTTGCTCGAGCTTCGTAATCGGCGCTACGTTCGCATGGTCGACCCTTATAACAAGCGTCTCACCGAGGTCGGCTTGCTAAAGAAGCTCCTGAAGCCCTACGGCAACCAAAGCGACACTAGGGACCGCATACGCATCCTTATTGACTCCGGTGCGCAGATTCTCGAGCACGACAACCGCAGTCTTGCCAAGGCTTGGCTAGAGGAAGACCGCGAAGCTGCTGCTGCGATATATTTCGACGACATTCACCGGGTGATGGTCGTCTATCGCAAAGGCAGTGACCTACCTCTGGTTGCCTCCCCATTTGCAGAGAGTCTCGAAGACTGCCTGGTCTACGTTGACGAGAGCCATTGCCGTGGTAAGTATTTCAACAGCACCCTAAAGCTCCTGGAACTCACATGTCCCCCTCGCAACCTGCTTTTCCTGATTTCGACTGCTAACAAAACTGCTTGTAGGCACTGATCTGAAATTCCCCCCCGAGGCCAGGGCCGCGGTAACACTTGGCCCACATCTCACTAAAGATGCGTTGGTACAGGCAGCTATGAGGCTTAGATTACTCGGCAAGACCCAGTCCGTCGCGTTCTTCTCACCACCTGAAGTTCATCAGAGTATCCTTGACCTCCGATCTCTTGCGAAGAACAGGCAGCCCGGCCCACTTGAGTCAACTGACGTCATACGCTGGCTTCTACATCAGACCTGCAGCGCCATCGAGCAACTAGAGCCACTCTACTTCAATCAGACCATCGACTACTTCAAGCGCACCCAAGCCCGGCTCGACTACCCGGACTACATCACAAATTCTGCTTCACGTAATGCGTATCTGAAAGCCGTGCGCTCTAAGGAGGTGCATTCGCTGAGGAAGCTCTACGGCCCAAAGTATTGTGATGCATCAGTTTCTGTAGAGCCTGCAGCATTTACAGTCTCATTACAGGAGCACGTCATCCAGATCCTTCATCGTAGGGAAGGCTTTTTAGAGCATGGTTCCGTCTTTGAATCTTCTACTCTTGAAGAGGTGGAGCAAGAGCGAGAGACTGAATTCGA
This sequence comes from Parastagonospora avenae f. sp. tritici 18332-5, assembly GCA_022559985.1. NCBI lineage: Eukaryota > Fungi > Ascomycota > Dothideomycetes > Pleosporales > Phaeosphaeriaceae > Parastagonospora > Parastagonospora avenae. Next base: position 97,884 of record JAFJTR010000073.1, read on the forward strand.
GCTCGAGTGCGTTCGCGAAGTTCAGGGACCCGTGTACTTTGATGCCATGGAGATCGTCACGCTACACCGTGACATCGAGACGTTCGCCATCTCAGGTAAGCATGCATACACTGAAACATTATGGGTAATATGCTAACATAAGATTAGGACGTATGCCGGCAGGCAGCGATGCATTTCAACCCATGTTCCTTGCTTTACAAAAGACAGCACTTGGTTTGAAGCATGGTACCATCATTGTCCCGGGCACAGCCACAAGACTGTTCATCTCATCTCAGTTCACCTCCACCGTTGACATCAATAACCCAAATGACAATTTCTTACGGCCTTGTCATTGGCTGCTGTGGAGCTACAAGTACGAGGTTGGTCTTTTGGTCAGTCCTGAGGAGGCAAATGCTCTTATTCCTATGCTCCGGCATGCTGCCAAGGCAATGTGTCACATCATTGTGTACTCCGCGCCCATTACGCACAGGATGCTTCAGTTCAACGACATGAACTATTACGCCGCTCCTCATCTCCCAGAAACTTTTAAGGCGCCTGTGTGGTTGAAAGTGGAGCTCGGTATCTTTGCTGGGCGTCTCTACTTCGAGTGGGACGAGTACGAGGAACTCATGTCGTATCTTGGCTCTGATAAAGACAAGGCATTTGCGAAGAAGCCATTGGCCTTTCTACATGATTGGCTCGCATCTTGTCGCAAGGGCAACGATTTTGAACATACACCCATGGGTTATATCACGACCGGCAAGCCTCTCTCCGTCAATCATCCATTCTTCTCTACAGCCATCAGTAATGAGGGCAATGGCAAAGAGCAGCAATTCGCTGCGCAAGATACTCACGCTGCAGAGGTTGATGATGATCGTTACGATTCAGAGGATGATGAGGACTGCGCGAAAGAGTATCTCTTCCACCATGATGACGACGAAGATGATGAAGAGTATGCTTTCCATGATGCAGAGGAGTTCGCAAAGACAGGAAGCACGTTATTCGACGAAGAAGTGCATACGTCTGCAGGAGCCGATACGGAGAACGTGGTCTAGGCATAAAATAGGTTTTCCGGAACCTGATGCTTCGGTCGATGCATGCGCTGGGCGAAGCCCCCCCAGATTTATTGCAGCGGGCTTCGGTTATCATAGACAATTCAAAACCTGAACGTCCTTTTGCATCACTAGTGCCACGTAATTACTAATCAAAAGTGTTAGCATTTTGATTTAGGGCCTTCCTGCAAAACGTTGAAAGCTCTAGCTCTTCCATCGTGCCACGCAGAAATATTGCCAAAAATCAAATGTTGAATTGATCGAACTATGCATTATCTCGCTAGGTTTTAAGTGAATATAAGATCACAAATCCACAATGCCTCGTCTTCTCTAGCCAGCTGCGAAACTTCGACAACGTGGAATACGAGAGATGGAGGCTTTATAACTTCCTCTCCGTCTTCAGCGAACACAGTGACCTTACTGATAGTCTTCCGACGTCCCGCTGTCTACGTCAGAGCATGCCGCGTGTGTCCTCATTTATATACCATCGTATTTATGGAACCATATGGTGCATTGTACGTCTCCTGGCCCACATATCAGCTTTCTGCATGATGCTAGATGATACCTTGAGGTGCAGCAAGGACAGACATGTCCAGGTGCCTTTGTGACCTAGGCCTGTGAGAACGGGTCTATCCAAAAGCGATTCAGTTCGATGTGAAGCTCCTGCGGAATGAGGCCGATGAGGATGTGCGTGATGGATCAGTCTTCCTTGAAGCATTAGCGGGGTTGGCATGTGACACTACTGATTGACGTCCAAGTCGCGTCTTCCGCTACAATAGGCAGCATTGCTAAGACACGGAATACAGCAATGACTGGTAAGAAATGTGACTTTGATGCCACTGATTGAGAGAGCTCACAGCCTTACAGAATCATCTAGCAGAGTTTGTTCGCCTCAATCCGGCTGCGACTTCTCAGCATACGCTTCATCAGGCGATTGCGGGCCTGCTACACCAGTCTACTGGCGCTTTGAAAAAGATTCTGTCAGACATAGCCCTTGAAGTAGTAGATTATGAGTTATGCAGCTGCGACAAAAAATACATGTTGATACACAAAAAGACACCAAGTAATCCAGGAAGCAAGGGAAACAATTACGAGTAACCGCTAATCTAATGTTCTCAAGGAAAATCCAACGCCAATGAATGCAAAAATGCAAACTGAACCATGTACTCCCCTTTCCTTTCCGCCACACTATCTAGTTATAAATCTCCAACGGCGCAATCTGATCGACGTTATACAGCCAGCCGCCGCCCTTCTCCTCCGTCTCGAGCCAATCGTAGGGCCACAGCACAAGATGGCCCTGTACCAAGCCGAGCAGAGTCCTCGCGTCTTCCTTCGCCAGCATGGCGTCCAGATCCGTGGCGGAAAAGGCGCGGTTGCTTGACTTGGTGGTCGCTCTACGACGGGAGCGCTTCGTGGCACTGCGATGCGGTGTGTTGCCATGTGCGGGCTCGGATATAGTCACGGTGCGATTGCGTGTTGTTGGGGTAGCAAAGTCAGCGGTTGCGGTGGGCATGGGTTCAGGCGGCGGGGCGGGGAAAGTAAATGTTTTGCCGGGTTGGGAGGGGACCATTGGTGAGACAATGGCGTCGTCTGCAGGCTTCCTCTCTCCAGACTTTTCGTCGAACTCGGCAGTGTTGTTGCTGGTCGACAACTTCAGACGGTCTTGGCTTTGTGTTTCGATGCGCTTTTCTTGGTCTTGCGTCCATTGCTCTACGCCGCCGACTCGAGAGTGGTGTGTACTATTCAGTGTATCTCTGTCAGAGCTGTTGGTGAGCTTCTCTGACAGCTTCTCCCCAGCCGCCGACATCTGGCCACCGACGGAGCTAGCAGCCATGCTGAATCTGTCTGCGATCGGTCCAGAAGTTCCAGGAGGTCCAGTCTTCCCGGGCGCATCTTGCTGTTTGTGCTGTTGGCTCTTGTCTCCACCCTGACTCTTCGTGAAGCGCTCAGCAAAAGCGGCATACTCCTTGTACTGTGGCCAGGTCTTCACTTCGTTATCTGGCATGCAGCGAAACACTTGACGGAAGATCTTGGTGTTGTTCTCGGCGACCTGATGCCACGTGTCGAGGAAGAACGAGTCGTTGATGGGGTCGCGCATGCAGTCATCGGTGACAATGGGGCGGCGCATCTCTGTGAGCAAAGGATTGAGGATAGACGATGAGCCCTGGCTGAACGTGCGCTGAAGGGGAGGCCCACCAATATCAGTGTCGTCAAGCGGAGGCAGGGCAGGCAGCTGGCTAAGCTGTGTCAGGCCGAGCTTGGCAGTATCCATACGCGGGAGGCGCGGTGGTGGCAGACCGGCGAAGCCCTCTTGATGGCTGCTCACACCGCTCGCCCTCGTACCCGTAGTGTTGCTACGGCGGCGGGTCCTACTGGTCGAATGCTTCTTTGGCGTGGGATGCAAGCCTTCGCCCGCGACGTCAGAGACAAGCTTTTCGTGGCCATGATCATCGTAGTAAGAATCGCGACCTTGCGAAACACTCGGACGATTCGCCTCCACGTCCAGCATATGATCAGCACCCTCACCACGGACGTCCTTTGCATGATCAGAATTGTTCATGACGCGAGGATCCGAGGATTGCTTCTTGTTGGCTTTGAGATGCGGGTTGTCATTTTGCGCCCAGTCAAAATCGTGGTTGAAGCTGTGCAGCTTTTCCGCCTTGGCGATCAAGTCGTCTTGCATGCGGTAGTTATTTTCTTCGAGCTTCGCCTCGGTAGCACGTTGTGCAGCTGGAGATGAGGGCGACGACGATTCAGTTTGGAAGCCGACGCTATCGGCATCGGACATTTGGCTCATCCACTCTTCCTCGCCAATGGTATCGGTGTCCACGCCCAGGTGCTCGCGCATGAGCCGCATGCGAAGCGTATGTGGGAACTTGCCGACCTTGTATGGCTGTCCTGCCATGTAAGAGTCAAGGACTTCCGTATCACGAATGACAGCAGCCACTTCAGAATCTCGCGAGCCCAACATGGAGCGTTCGTTAATGTTGGCAGAACCAATGATGGCAACGCGGTCGTCAACGACCATGATCTTGGCGTGAATGTACAGCTGCTCTGTCACGAGCATCTTGGTGGGTCCAATCTCACCCCAAGATCGAAGAGCGTAAAACTCAATGTAGTCTTCGGGCTCGATGCCAGCCGCACGCAGGCGTCCAAAGATGGATGTCGGCCCGCGGCAAATGCTGTGGTACTGACAGGTCATGATGAGTCGAACACTGCTACCTTCTTGCTCATCGACCGTGTTCTGGTAACCTGGCATGAGGGGCAACACAATGCATGCTCGCCAGTCCTCGTCGTTGGCATGAGCGCGCTTTATGCGATCGACGATGGCGTCATTGATCTTGTTCTCGATCTTAGTACCGAGGACCTCGCTGCTGCTGATGTAGAATTGGTTCTCAATATAGACAAAGTGCTCTGAGGTCGCAATCATCTGAACGTAGGCGTTCATGATGCTGTGCTCGACCTTGTTGGGCGTACCGAGCGACCAGGCACAAGCAGATCGCAGGATCTGCACCTCACAAGTACCGTCCAGACCGAGGGCCTCGATATCAGCAGGATTGAAGTCTGGCGGCGGGAGGAGGAATGGTGTAGGACGAGAAGGCTTGCGTTGTCGGAGTAAGTAGTTCCATCGCTGGACAAAGTGACGGGTCAGATCGCGCGCAGGTTGACCTACAATCTGCATGCCCACATCATGCCAGGGCATGCGAGGAACTTTGCTACGGTCGTACATCTCCTCATATGGCTTGTCGAGAGCGTAGAAGTCCTGTACGCGCGGGTTGGAGTAGTCCTTTCCTGGCCACAGCTGGCAGTGGTCGGCGTCCTTGGGATTGTCGTCGAGCTCGAAGCCCGTCAGCTTGTCATCAACAACTACATGCTGTGGGGTATCCCAACGACCAAAACACAAATCGACACCACCGCAGAAAGCAACGGTGTGATCGATGACGCAAATTTTCTCGTGATGCGACCAGAAGAACGTGTTCTGACGAATCTGGTTTGGCGAACGCTGGACGAACACGTTGGGGTGGAGGTCGAGTAGTGAAAACTTGGAATACTCCGAATCAATGGGAATGGCAGCACCAATGTTGCGGTACATGATCACAAAGATCTTGACGCCCTCTTGCGCTTTGCGTTGCAGCAATCGGTCGAGCCTCCACTTGTGAGAGATGGCTGCAGGTCGTCGCAAGTAGAGCTCGGGGCTTAACCACCAGTCGTGAATGTAAATGACATCTCGAGCCATGCTGATGGCACGAGAGACGTTCCACATGTAGTCGCGGCCATCGACAAGCCACTGAGCATAGATCCTCTTCCGCACAGGCGCAAAGCTGCCGAAGCGCTGAGGTTGCGACCACAGGGTATTCTTCGTCATAAAGGTGATGGACTCCTCGAACTGTTGCAGCATCTTGTCGTTCCTAGCAAGCAGCTTCATCTTGCGCTCAGAGTTGACTAGTTTGAGTTGATGGTGGCCGGTGGCGGATGCCTTGGCTTCGCTGGCAATATCCCTAGCTTTCTTGTCCCGCAATTTGCCAGACTTTGACTCCATGTTGAAGTCAGCGTCCACGAGAAACACGTCGTACACATTCATCTCCTCTGGAGAATCTACGCAAACGACGTAGCTGTGGCGGACGAGGAACCACTTCGGCCACGAACGGTTGATAATTGGCATGGGATGCCATTTCTTGTTGTTCGTGACACCTTTCGAAGATTTGATCATCATGAAGCCTTCTTTTCCATGGTAGCCGCCCTCAGCAGCTAGTCGAACACCTAGGGCAGACAGTTCCAAAAACTTGCACAGCCGGTTGCTATCGGGTCGGAAGATGAGGTATGCGATGAGGCGCTTGATGTACGTCTCGAGCTTTTTCCGTTGCCGGTCTTGGTGGTTGAGTTTGGCTTGGTTGGGCGCGCTCATTGCTCCAGCAAAACTACCCTGTCGCGCTGAGAGCGGCAAAGCAGGCTGTTCGCTACCCCCAATGCTTGATTTCCTGCGGGCAAGCGCAAAGGACGACTTCCGTCGCTTGTTCTTAGCAGGTCGATCGGTGGCGCTGGCATCGCCGTCAGGACCACTAGTATGCCCTGCTGCAGCAATCTCCTCCTCTTCCTCCTCCTCTTCATCATCTAGAGCGCCGTACCCTCGAAGACCTCGAAGGTACGGTAACACACTCCTGGGAAAGCGAGGGAGCCTTGTCCGTGGGTCTTCCTTCTCATCCCCCTTCTCATCGGTACCGCGTCCCGTGGGTCTGTTCCTGAATGCATCCTGCTTTTCTTGAATCTTGAACTTCAGATGCAGATTGGCAAAGTCGGTCACGGTCCTGTAGACGACCCACTTCATGCGGGTCAGCCCACTGCCATACTCCAGTTCAACGCGCAAGGCGGTGTGTCGGTCGCCGTCTTTGAGGGTCTTGTCTTTTGTCTTGTCGGTCTCGGTGATGGTGACTTTCAACTGCTCGAGCAAGACAGGGATGCGCTTATGTCCGCGCTCGTCCCGCTGGAACATACTGGCCAGGAATAGAGCTGCGGGCGCACCAGCCAGCAGTTCTGCCATGAGTTCTGCAGACTTGGCGTGGTCAACTTGACGCTCTGCCTTGGCCCTGTTGCCGAGCAGCTTGAGACTGTTTTTGATGGATTTCCACTTCTGCGCACTCAGACTTGATGTTCGCTCGCCGCGCATTCTCCAAGGAGAGGGTCGTCCGTCAGCAGCGCCGAAAGCTGTGAATCCACGATGGTGGCCCGGACGCCTTTCGGAGCCTTCCTCTTCCTCTGCATTCGAGTCGTGCTGCCGCAGACCACCATATGACAGTCCCCTCGCACTGTGCAGCCCGCGCTTCCACGCACTTTCCTTGGCGATGCGGGAACGCCCCTCGTCCTCGGAATAGCCCTGGCGCTCGTGCTCGGGTATGTCGCTCATGGTGCCGCGACGTATGAAGCCAGGACGGTTGGCCGTCGCAGCGGTGGGCGTAGCGTTGGGCGAGTCGCGATCTCGTGAGAAGAAGTGGTTGCTGCCGGTCTGCTTGGGTGTTGTGGGCGCCGTCTGTGTACCCTCGCCTTCAGCATCGAACCATCTTCGACTGCTCTTTCTCCTCCGCCGCGACGGCCGTGCTGATCCTTCGCCTGCACTCGACTCCCCGTCCGCATCTGCCTCGCTGTCTTGAATGTCGTATCGAGGCTCGTCACGCTCCGAGGTAGGTGACAAGGGCCCGTGGGGAGAGGCACCGCCGTGTGTGGAGGAGGCTGTCCGGCCGTGGCCCTGCATGGGCGCTGTGAGAGCTCTCAGCTTGCCCATCAACGACGACCCGTGTTTGTCTCGCTCCTTGCCCTTGCCCTCCATGTCCTCTGTGTCCCATGATTGCTGCCGTGACGTCGCGGCTTGCGAGTCGGTGCCATATGTGTTTGATCGGACGAACTGCACACTCTTGCGCTCCTTGGCCTCTGACGCCTCGTCGCCGGTCGGGTGTCTCGAGACGGGTGCGAATGGTGGATAGTAGGAGCTGGTCGATTTGTTGGACATGTGCGAAGATGACTTGTGGGCTCTGCCAGGCGATTCTGCCGCCATGGAAGGAGGAATCGTCCCATTGGCGGTATTCGAGGGTGCGTTGAAGGGGAATTCGCCGGGCTCTTTGGTGTACAAGGGTTCGCCGGTAGGAGCAGACCGCATGATCTTGGGAGCTCCGTTGGAAGTAGACGACGTGTGCAACTCTTCGGTTTCATTCGCACTCAGTCCTACTCGCAGCGGGGAGAGAAGCCGGCGGGGCTCCTTTCCATCTGCGGCTGTTTGCGTAGTAGCGCGAGGGCTCCGGCCCATAGGGGACACGTCGGATTCGGGAGTGTCGGCCATGTTCGGGGGGTGGAATGAAGATTCGAGGTGGTAAGAGAGGTTCGACTCTATTGTAGAGAGAAGTGGTGTCGCGTGGCCTCCGCAGAGGTCGCGGGCAGAAAATGTGTTTCTTTGGGTCGAGACGTGTTATATCATGGTTCGCAGGGAAATAGCGCTGTCCATCAGCAGTCACGGTGGAAACACTGCTTGTAGCCAAGAAGAGTCGTACGACAGAATGCAAGACCCTGAAGAAAGTAGAGCAACGGCAGGGCGACGTAATCTGCCGATCAGTATATCATCTGGAACATCTTGAGAGTTGCGGCAATCTCCCATGTCGTTTCCCCAACGCTAAGACATCACGACCCCTGCTAGCGCGATCCACCCATCTCCTTACCAGCTCTCGTGCATCAGACCGCCTTCGACACCGCCCTGCAGCCAGGACGTCCGTTGAGCGTTCCACAACGACAACATGTGAGGAGCACTTGTATGTCTCCTTCATCTCGAATTGCATAGGGTGGCAATCATCACGTCTCGCATTCTCCGTCATGTGATGGGAACTGTAGAGAAAATACCCCGCCATCAACTCTGAGCCTACCGTCCCCGCTGACCAGTCAATTGAATTCCAAAATGCGCGTGACACGCCAGAATACTCCAATATACAAACGCTAGCATTGGAAGCAATCGACTGACAAGTTGGTTTCACGTGGATTCTGTTTGGGCACCCTCGAGGTTGGACGCCCGTGAAGCAACAGCGATACATTCTGCCGCCTGCACGATGAACCTCGGCCCCCACCGCGATATCTCCGAAGCTCCGTCTTGCATGTACAACTAATACACTACAGTTCACTTATTACCGTTCCAGCACACTCCGCCATGGCAGCTACGAACAACCCTCTCGAGGACACCTCCACCTCCACCTCCCCCTCTGTCTCCTCCCACACCTACACCATCGCAGGCATCCTCGTCACTGTCCATGGCCTCTCCGAACTGTCGCCATCCTGCACCTCGGTCGCCTGTCTATGGCTTCTACACCCACGTCTCCAGACCAAAGATACAATGGCACCAATAGCTGCACAGGTCGTCTCGGCATGGAACGCGCGCATACACAGTGGCAAAGCTGGCGAGCAACCCAAAGGCCTCATTGCCGTGGCATTCGACCAGCGAAATCACGGCAGCAGGCAAGTGGACAAAGTACACAATGAGGCTTGGAGACAGGGAAATCCAAGGCACGCCCAGGACATGTTCAGCTGCTACCATGGCACAGCAACAGACACCTCACACCTCATGAACCACCTCGAGTCCTACATCTTTAACACCAGGACTAGCCCGACCATTACTCAACACCTTGCCCTCGGCATCTCGCTTGGTGGACATGCGACATGGCACTGCCTGCTCTCCGACCCACGCATCACAGCTGGCGTTGTGGGTATCGGCTGTCCTGACTACACGCGCTTGATGGCTGATCGCGCGCGTCTGTCTAAGAGGGAGACATACACGAGTACTACACCACCAGGCGCGTCCTTTCTCGGATCCCCCGATTTCCCACAAGCTCTGCAAGATGCTATCGCCCAGTATGATCCCGCGGGCTTGCTTCTTCCTGGTCACTTCAAGCCAACGGAGCCCGACTCGCCGCCATCGAAAGCGTCGTTAGATCGCTTTAAGATACTGACACGTGAGAGGCTGCATGGTAAGCGCATATTGAATCTGAGTGGTAAGGTGGATAAGCTGGTTCCATACGCGGCCGGGGAGCCGTTCCTGGAGGTCTTCAAGCAGATATTGGACGAGGACAAGAGTTTGGACACTGTATTTGAAGATGTTTTATTTGACGGTGTAGGACACGCCTTCCCCAAAGCCATGGCTGACAAAGCGACGGACTGGATCTGCGATGTTCTAGCGCAAGATACCGGTGCGTCTATGCCGAGCAAGCTGTAGACGAATGCCCATTGACCGAGTTCCAGCGAAGGCGTAACTTTCGCGCATGTACCTGACTTGCACAACGATTCCACAACTTTCCAATCACCAATCTCGTATCCTGTATCCTACATCCCTCAAATCCCTGAATCTTTACTCCTCAGCCTCTTCCCAATATTCGTGTCCTTTTCCATCCGCGCTGACTCCCTCTCCAGCTGCTGCGACTTGCGCCTCGTCAACGGCGTCTTGGTACTCTCCTCCGCCGCAGCATCTGCCTCCTTGCCCTTAGCTTTACCCTTGGCACCGCCTTTTGTTGCAGGCGTCGTCTTGTGCGGCGAGAAGCCAAATTTGTTCTTCACCGGGGCGGAGGGCGTGAGCGCATTTTTGAGCAGGCTATTGCGCTTAGCCTTAGGCTTCTCCTCGACGTCCGACATGTGCGCCGAAGACGCAGGCGAGCTGCGAGTGCGGCGCTTGTTCGCGTCGACCTTCACGTATTTGGGCGCGGAGAACAAATCATTATGTTCCTCTTCGCTCAGCTCAATTTCTTCTTGCGTGCGCTGCGCCTCGAGATTTGTCTTCTTCGGTTTCTTACCAGTCGCTGGAGCTGCGCGCTGTTTCTTCCTAACACTCGTGATCTCGACGTCGGACGAGCTCTCGCTGTAGCGCGTCTCGTTGGACTTGCGCGCTCGCTTGGGCTGCCCTTGGTGCAGGCCGAGATGCATGCCTGGCGTGAAAGTCGAGCCTAGGGCGGCGAGTTCGCGGTTTGACACAGTATTGCGGGGCGCGCGCTCGTAGGCTTTCGTCTCGGAGGTGTCAGTGAGGCGCTCTTGTGTATTATACTCGTCGTCGTTCTGAATATCTTCACGGCTGTTGCGAGCGTCGACTGGGCTGGATTCAGGCGGTGTATCCTCTTCGAAGTAGATTTCCACTGAGGCTGGTCTGTCAGTGTCATGTTGCGTGATTCCATCGGATGTCTCACCAAAGCGTTCTCTTGGGGACTCTTTGAGCGACTTGGCTGCTTTTGGACGCTTGGGCAATGTAGCGGGGCTGGCAGTTGATGAAGTCTTGAGGGACTTGCGAGACGTGGCCTTCGACTTTGAGGTACTGCTCTTCTTGCTTTCCTCGGCTAGGACTTGTTCTTTAAGAACTGGTGTAGCCTCTCGTTTGAGTATACCTTCCGCCATTGAGAGCAGTACGGGGCTATCGCTGGTGTCCGCCTGCTCATGCGCACTCTTGGTTGGTGGTGTCCGGGATGACTTTGGCGTAATCTCAATCGAGGTCAAGATGGCCGTGCAAGCATCTAGCTGTTCATCTACAGGCTGCGGTTGCTGGTCAGAAGTCTTTGATGGCGTCGTTAGCGTGTCGTAGAACTCCTCATGTGCTGACTCATCGGACGCTGGTCGCGCTTGTGGTTTCTCTTCATGGACCTCTTCCGCTGCTCCATCTCCTGCAGGTAGCATCTCAGATGCGCTGCTAGCAGATCCTTCCTGTACCGCTGCTTGCAATTGTGTATCCCACGGCTGGCTGTCGGTTACTTGTCCAACATCCTCGTGTACTGCACTCGGAGCCAATGGGTCCTGCGAATCAATCGATGGTGCGGTTTTGGTCGGCTCACTCTCCATCTCAACAACGAGGACGGAGCGAGTCGTTTCAGGCTCGATAATTGTGTCTGTACCCTCTCCTCCGTCGGGAGCGGCAATTTCGAGGCTGGCAGGGGTGGTTAAAATCGGATCTGGATTTGGCGCCTTCTGAGGACTAGTGATCCACGGCGGTGAGGCAGGAAGCTCAGTCGAAGATGGTTGCGTTTCGAGCTTTTGCCTCTTCTCCGGTCTCTCGACTTCATGTTGCGATGAGGCTGCCAGTACATCTTCCATGCGGACCGTCAACTGCGTTGCAGTCGCATCAGCATGCTCGAAGCGCTGTTCATTTTCGCTTGTGGCAGTGACCTCAATGGACAGCACTGGACTAGCTGCTGTGAGGTCCAATCCATCTTCAGGCGTCAACCAGTCGAAATCTTCGATAGTCTGAAGACCTTCCTCCCACATGTATTCCTCCAGCGCCTGAATACTCTCCACTAGTCTACTCCTGTCAGCAAGTCGCTGTTCCCAGGGATAGTCAATCTGCGCCGCTTCCCAAGCCACCGGATCCTGGATGGGTCGAAAATCTGGGAAGAGGCTCAAATTTCCAAGCTTGCCGGGTGAAAGTGAAGACGAGGGCAAGGAATCGTCCAAAGGATCCTCCGGTTCGTAGAGTAGACTGAGCCTGTATGGCGCCATAGGATCTTCAGTGGCATCGTAATTGGGGTCGTCCGGAGACAGGCTTGCCGAACTCATCGTTTCGGTTGTTTGAATTGAGCTGCTCGATTTACCAAATATCTTGGTTGAGACAACGCGGGTGGGAAGTGTAAATAGGAAATTTTGGTTGGCTTTGCGCAAACGAATTGACGCGACGGGTCCAACAACAACGGCAAACAAGCGACGTACACGTGATTTGGCCGGCTGGGTGAAAGAATGCTAGAGTCATTGCGATCCCGCGTCGGGTAAAAAGAGAGCGGACTGTCTCTGGTGAAAGCGCGCTCATACTGAGCAACGAACGTGACACTCGTTCGCTGAGTGAGGTAGGAGTATCAGTAGCGAACATACACACATGGGAGCCAACGCTCACGCGAAAAGCTTAATAGTACACTAGCATACCGCAACTGTACGTCTTCGAGTTCGATCCTTTGAGGGTATATGATACTACAGTCAGCACTGAGTGACACGGTTCACTTGCGGACAAGAATATGGACGTAGAAATTGATAATACGAAGGAACAGAGAGAAATAAAGGATGTAATTTAAGATGCGTTAGAGGATTTATATCGGAATCGCATTGCTGATCGCATTCCCTGATTGGAAGTCAGTGTCTGCGTATAATGTTTTGGTCGAAGTTCGATTACCTGTGTCGACTGGCAAGGCAAGCACGCTGATGAATTAGCAATAGCCCTATCGAGATCTAACGTCACTCACCTCTTCCCAGCATCTGTCGCGCAGCAGCAGCATAGGAGTGAAGCTGGCCAGCAGAAGATCTGTCATGTGACTTTAGCGGTCTGTGCGCGGCTGAGTGCAAGGACAGGAGAAACATACGGCCATTCCAACTGTGACGACGAAACCTATTGTAGGGCCAATAATCTTGCAGTGGCAGGGATTCTGGTTCCTGTGCTGGGTCAGAAGAAGTCGTGAAGTTATTGTAAGGTCTTCTTACGTTCCGCACTGGAAGCAGATCGGTATGGGGACGCAGTCGCACATGGTGGACGAACGCGAAGTAAAGTTGTACTTCTGCAATTTGAGCAGCACTAAACTAGCAAGCGAGGTACAAAGAGAGGAAATTGTGGACTTGCGCAGTGTGTAGAAAGGGAGAGAATTGGCCCTCCTTGAGGGTTGACAATTGTTCCGCCAAGCTACGTCATCCTTGTCGATAGGCGATCGGGCAGATTTGACACGCGTCTACCAAGCAACAACAAAATATTCCTTCACACCGACATGCAGTTGACTGGCGCATCCTGATCTGCCGGCGCCATAGCCCAGCCAATCCAGAGAATACGGTGACTGCGCCATTACCAGCGCTTTGCTAAGCCTCTTCACAACCGGGGCCCATCACTTCTCTGCTTCCACGCGTATCAACTCCAACTCTACAGTCCTCTTTCCTTCCTCAACCTTGCCTTTCAGCCCATTATCGTGACGATCGAAGCATAGTGCCCACAGTCCTTCCTCTTCTGTCTCGACAGCCATGAAGCCCTCCCACCTTTCCCACAGGAATCTTATCTCTCCATCTGCGCACACTCGCGCTCCCCATGGTCCAGGTAGTCCTTTCTCCGCCTCTACGCGAAGACCGTGCCAGATTTGCAAAGACTCCGGGTCCAGATAGATCCAGTTCAGTTGGGGTGGATTGTCTGAAATGGTTGATACAAGACCTTCAAAGTTGCTGTCCGGATAAGGTAGGTAGTAGCCGGAGAAGGAGTGAATTGCCTCCCCAGAATAAGTTGATAGCTGGACATACAGCTTCCCATCTCGTAGCACGATGTGGTTGTTGACGAAGAGATCTTTTCTGTCCTTTGGCGAACTGACCGTCGGGCGACACCGCATATGACATCGCTCTGTCTTCCATTCGTTTTTTAGGCCGTCTTTTTTGGTGCTCTCAGCCTTGTCCTGGAGCGACAATACAGCTGTTGCCGTCATGGGAATGGTCCCCGCGAGTGCGATCAGGCCCAATACCATGATGAGCTAAAGGTTTGGGAGAAATGTTTGGCTAAATGACAATTGAAACTTTATGGACTGCCACAGATGCATGTTCTTTTTCGCAACCGCTATCACGATTGCGGCTGAGAACGCCCACCGGAGTTCGTACCGTCTTACACCCACTAAAGCCCGCCGCTAAGTGCATGATCGACGCGGTCCGAAAGTGCGTGAGTCGCCTCTGACGAAAGAGATGCATTACTTCGCCTGGTAGCTCACATTAGCTTTCCACCCTATAATGCGACGTCAACAGCAGTACCCATTGAGAGAGTTGGCGACTGCATTAGGCGAAAGCCTACTACTACATTCGGACGACAGATTTACAGCTAAACTCTCTCTGTCAAGCAACAAACATTAGGACTCCACATGAGCCTCGAATGAGAAGTCGTACCAGAAGCTCTCAAAGCACCGTGCATGCACGACCTCTTCGCCGAGGTTGATAATCGATGATGAAGCTGTGCTAGCTGCAGCACGCATGGGTGGCTAGAGAGGCCGAGCATGACATCTGCAGCTCCCCCGAGCTCTTATAGCTTGAGTCTATGCTCCCGAGAGCTGTTGTGAAGTATCATATTCATCCAACTATCCTTCTCCTCACCACGCAAGAACAGCTGGCTTCGCTGACAACTCCATCGAAGCGCAAAAAGTCTAAAGGCAAGCGCCAACATCCAGACAATCCACCCTCTCCACCGAAAACTCCAGACCAAACCCAGAGCAAGCCAAACATGTCGACCACAGGGAGCGAGTACGTTTGAACTCTGCTGTCATGGACCCTCGCTAATACACCTCATAGCGCACCAAGCACCACCAACCCCAGCGGCGGCCGTAAGGGTGCAGCCGATACCAGCGACCCTGCCAAAGCAGTCACTGGCCTTGCCAACCCTACAGCAGCCACCACGAGTCCTGCCGGTGAGAAAGATAACAATGCAGGCTTCGGTTTGGAACATTTCGACAAAGACGTGAAGGGAAGTTTGAAGGTTCACATCAAGCTGGATCTCGACGTCGACATACACATCACAGCTCGAATTCGTGGCGACATCGCTATCGGTCTGTTGTAACATTCTCATTGAGTAGGTGGAAGTTCTGAGACAATATCAGGCCTTATGTAACGAACAACAACCCTCGAAGCAGTGCACGCGCATGCACGGAGTGTAGGAGGCGATATATACGGTCAGTCGCAAGTCTAATGTAGAGAACCACCCCGTCAGCCTAGCGATATCCGGCATCTTCTCTCTTTGAACTCATGCAGGCGTGCGTTCAACCCCTTAAAGCAGTCCTCGTATTTACCTCCAGTGTGTTTGATCTCTCATGGTCATCTCAGGATACCACTCAAGAGACTCGTGTTCGCAGGTAGAGAAAGTACAAGAGATGCCACAAAGCTTCTCGAGCTGGTGACCCTCCCGTGATGTCACTTCCATCCACGTGTGTTTGTTTTCCACGACTGCCACGGCAGGTGCTCACCACAACACATTTCCGAAAACATCGCGAAATAAACTTCTTCGTTCCAAAATCTTGGAGCAGGTTGCGAGCGCTCTCAGTGGTACCACGAAAATCTACTAAGTATTTACATTACAGGAATTGCGATTACAGGTCTTAGGCTTCGAATCTCATGCTCGACGCTTCTACTTGGCTAAACACACCAAACGTTGACACAGATAGGCGAGGCGGCTGAGATCGTCGGCCGGCGCTTTCTGAGACTGTCGGATTTGATCACGCTTCCGAGCCGGGTATCCGAAGGTAAGGTTCAACTATGTATGTACGATGCATCCTCGAACATCCCACGGCCTCGTTCCTGGTCCATGAGACCATAAGGATCCATGCCGTACGAATGAACGAGTTTTGCCATGCAGCGACTCCTTCCAGTCGGCTCAGCCTGAATGGGCGATGGCGTAGGAGACCTGGGATACAATGCAGTCAGATCTTTAAGACTTACTTCTCAAAGCCATAAACTACTTCATCAGCATAGCATCACGGGTGAATGGTCAACAAAGCAAAGACGGAACGCTTGTGTTTACATCACTCGTCACGAGCCGTTGAACTACTTCCTTTCTAGGTAAGTCCGAACGTTCCTCCCTCCCCAGTTCACCCGAGGTCGCTGCACTTGCTTTACGCGAACATAACTTTATGCATCCATCACTGCAGCCATCAAAGATCGGGTAAAGAATCGGCAATTGAGCCCTTGGCAATTCAACTCAACTGCGAGTAAGATAGCGAGACGTCATGCTGATCTCCCCACAAAGACGGCAACCTGCTGATCCTTACCGCTTTACCCCGCAGAGGTGCCGCTTCCAACCCCAGATGAACATGGAGAACCCACAACCAAGGTCACGGTTACACGATGTCCTAGCTGACAGGCGACCGGCCTTCGCCACGAGGCTCGGTCTCGTAAAAAGCCGAGATGGATAAAGAGGATGATGTAGCCGGCGCATTTTTTTTAGATTCGCAGCTCCAGACGCTTCAACGACTGCATCCTGCGACGACTCCAAAATGGCCTCCCTCTCAGCTGATGTGAAGCGGGACGAAACCTATGACAACCGAGTCGAAGATGTTGCAGAGAAGACCTCACATTCTTCTGGGGAGATTGACACGCAGATTGACACGCAAGATGTCGAGCTCGACGAATCAGAGTCAGCACGCGTCCTTAGGAAGGTGGACATGAGGCTAGTACCTATCTTGTCATTGCTCTACTTGGTTGCTTTTATCGATCGCAGCAATAGTGAGTTTACCTGATTTTTCTAAATCTCCATGTGTTGGCCGACACCGAGCGAACAGGATGAAAGAGAGGGTAGCTCAATCAAAAGCTTGAAGCTACACAGCATTGATGGGCTTTGACGACAATGCCCTGTCTTTTTCCTCGTGGCTACTATCTAGCAAACTGCAGTTTGGGCACTTGGCTAATTTTGTGAAGTTGGCAATGCAAAAATCGCAGGCATGACGACGGACTTGAACATGCCCTCCAACACGCTGCAATACAACACAGCTGTGACGATCTTCTTCATCCCATACACACTACTAGAAGTTCCAAGCAACATTATCCTGAAGAAGATGAAGCCTTCGCACTGGATGGCCATCTTGATGTTCAGCTGGGGAACAGTGATGACCTTGATGGGTATTGTCAGCAGCTATGGTGGGCTACTTGCTGGACGATTCTTTCTTGGTGTAACTGAGGTAAGTCGGGTTGCGCAATCGGGTCGTGGTACGACACTGACGAAAGTATTCAGGCGGGCTTCTTCCCTGCAGCGACCTTTCTACTCACCATCTGGTACCGTCGATTCGAGTTGCAACGCCGCATGGCGGTCTTCTATGTCGCAGCATCTCTAGCCGGTGCCTTTTCGGGTCTTTTGGCATACGGAATCCAGCAGCTTGACGGACGCTCAGGATTGGGGGGATGGCAATGGATCTTCATCATCGAGGGGCTCATTCCTGTTGCACTCAGTCTGTTCATCTGGAAGATTCTCCCCGACAGCCCAGAGACTGCGGCATTCTTGACGCAACCAGAGCGCGACTTGCTTGTTCGAAGACTCGCAAACGATACTTCGTCGGGCGCCGGACGTACGACAAACAATGACAAGATTGGTTCCAAACACATCGTTGCTGGATTGACCGACTGGAAGATCTGGGCGGCGACTGTCATCTTCTGGGGCAACACAGTCGGCGTTTACGGATTTACTGCCACGGTACCCACGGTCATCAATGGTCTCGGCTACTCGAGTGCCAACGCACAACTGCTCACGATTCCAATCTACGTCTTCGCGGCCATCGTTACGCTCATCTGGGCGTGGGGCTCTGATTTGAGCCAAATCCGATCTCCCTGGATCATTGCCGGCTACGCGATTGCTATCTGCGGCTTCATCGCTCAGTTGGCAATTCCTCATCCTCGCTACCCGGGTCTCACGTATGGCATGCTCTTCCCCGTGGCCGCAGGTCTTTACTGCCCGTTCACATGTCTTGTATCCTGGATTGGCAACTCGCTGGCCCCCAGTTCGAAGCGCGCAATCGGGATGGCATTGTTGATCTCGGTCGGTAACATGGGAGGCATCATGGGTTCGAACATTTACCTATCACGAGAGGCACCGAAGTACACCACTGGATTTGCGGCTAGTTTGGCCATGTGTTGTGCTGCTATCTTGATGACACTAGTCCTGCGATGGGCGTATGCGCGCGAGAATAAGAAGAAGGATGACATGCTTGCGGAGCTCGGCGAGGAGGCTATTCGTGCCAAGTATAGCGAGGACGAGCTGATGCACATGGGCGATAAGTCTCCGTTCTTTAGGTACACCCTGTAGATAGTTTGCTACTTTCTGATGTATTTACAATCCCATGATGGAATTTTCAACACATCATCCGGGAGAATACGTGCTTGTGATAGCTCACCAAGCGGATCCCTACAGCACTTGAGTTGCATCTGGTACACCAATCCAGTCGAACTATGGTAGGCACAGCACGATTGTTCAAGTATAAACAACATTGAAGAGCGATTTACAATAGTGTTGCTCGTCACCACACAATTCCCCAAAATTAAGTATCATCTGCCAGTACCCAATATGCTGACGGCCAAGACATCGCGCACTCGGTGCAGGCTCATCAGCTAATCCTGGGCCTCCGCCATTCTAACCTTGGTATACGTAACATCTCAGCTCACCCTGCTTGCCTTCGTAGCCATCAGGAGCTTCGTCGCTAAAACCTCGTCCCGGACAATACACCAAGTCTCCGCAGCCTGGCTGCGTCTCATCATACCCGAATCCGTCGAGTCGGGCAACGGCATCATAGCGATTTACGAGATCGTCCTATTCGCCACACTCCTGCTTATCAGGCTCGACAAGCTGCGGCCGAGAATGATTGTCAAGGAAGGCATGGTATTGGAGATGAATGAGACCGCTGAGCACATGTCTGAGAAGGGATATGTTGAAGAGATGATCGAGTGTGACGCAGTATAGTCAAGGGCGTATGTGCTCTCTAGTGCAACACTTGCTGCAGCTCCGCCTCCTCCGCCGCCTCCTCCTCGTCTTCTTCTTCCCCAATGATGTCATCCCATCGACACACCATATGCGCCCTCGTACACGGCTGACAAGCACTGCCGACCCCCAAGCTCTTGCATTGATCAACCGTCAGGCCCCGTGCCATGCATCCAGTGCAGATCCTCAATCTCTTTTGCCCCTTCAATTGAGCCCTCAGTTCCTCATCATCCATAACCTGATAGTCGATGCCAATAAAGCGCCAATAGTCGTCTGAATCGTACATCCATTCGTCTATGGGCTCTTCTTCGCCGTACATGTATGGTGGGATGTATGCAGTGCCTGATGGGAAATTCTCGCGCGAGATGAGGAACCGGCTGTTGTACGATTTGAGGATGCTCGCGATCTTGTATATGGCAGGGCGGTCGAGGAATAATGTCGATAGGAGGCGATTTTGCTCTTCGGGATGTGCGATGACAAAGAGGCGGAAGATTGAGTGGTCGGAGAAGTGGAGGCGAATCGTGAAGCCTGGTGGTACAGTAGTCGGCAAACAGTCGGTTACTATGGATGTTATTGTGCGAAAGGCAACGCTAGCCATGGAGCGTATGTCGTGACCAGCGCTTATCGACAATGCTGCATCCAGAAATTTGAGCGATTTCAGCGACGGCGGAAAGCCGTTGTGGCGCAAATGATAATTTAGGTGACTTTCGAAACCGAGTTCTAGATACTCCAGGTTCGTCAAGGAGCGTAATTTTGCAGGTCCTTCCGGGTCGTGCACCCGTGGTGGTATATACTCTAGTAGCCCTCCAATGTGAGTGAGGCGTATCAAAGAGTCTGCTTGCCTCTGTAAAGCCGTGAGGAAGAGAGGAGACGCAGTGCGCTTCTCCCAGTCTACGGAGGGCTTGCATTCATCGAAGACATGCAATCGTTCCTCAATCGAGAGCTCTTTCAACGCTTTCGGTAAACTTAGAACAACTTCTAGAAACCTAACGTCGACATTACACTCGACAAGAGTCAAAGACTGCAATGGTGTGGCCTTCTGGGTTTTTGCGACCATGTCATCATCCATGTCTGCTTCAAAGTTCAAACATGATAGCGTGATCTTGCGAAGAGTGGGACTCAGGAACATTGCCTTCGCACGCCCAAGTATGAACTTCTGGTCTCCTATACCATGGGCATGAAGCGTTACTAGGTAGAACGTGTCAGCGCGTGCGGCTATGGAGACATCAAGCGTGTACCTACATGACTGCAACATAGGCATCGACAGTGGAAGCCCTACACGTGGATATACCGCACCAGCCAACAGGTTTGTAAAGTCGATCCTAGAGTAGCCATCGAAAAAGAGACCAGTGCGCCACTCCGAATTATTCGGGCAAGGACTCTCAAGCAACAAGTGTTTAAGCCTCGACATTAGTGCTATATGGTGATTGAGTTCCTCGATTCCTTCTTTGTACTCAACCTTGTATCGTATTGATAAGCTTCGAATATAGTCAACTCGCTCATCACGGCTGTCCAGAGCCTGGGTGATCTGCCTTGCGTGGGACCCTGTGAGCACCAACAGATCGCGCCAGATGTATGGTTCTACGAGGCCCTGGAAGCGCGTACATGTCGAAGCAAGATGGCACAGCGCCCGGCGGTTGTCGATGTGATCAATGATGTTGAGTAGTAGTTCGTCTACAAGCGACAAGAGACCGCTTGGGGCAAGCGCTAATTGTGTGCTGCCAGGCCCCTGTCGGGACATTCTGAAGATGTAGCCGGGATGGCGCGTCTTTCGCTTCTTAGCTCCTGCGAATGAGATATTGGGCATACGATTGGACGAAAGAATGAGATGTCGGGCATACGATTGGGTGAAAAGTGGTTGGTAGAGTTTTGGTGGTTGGCTACGTACCAGATGCTGCTTCATGTTTGGGTGCTGACGTCAGCAAGCCGCGGCCTACATTGCGCTTGCTGCATTCGGTTAGCAGGTGGAGATCCATTGGCAAGCGGGCACGCAAAGTAAGTGCACTACAGTTCGGGTCACGTTAGAAAACTTCCTCCGCGAACATGCTCATTCGTACTAGCTTTGGAAGGTTTGAATTTTTGACTACACTCTATGAAAAATGTCTTCCCAAATAATCTAAGAGCTCTCCCTCAAATCGTATACATGTATCTCGGGTTGTTCTCTCCCATCTCCGCAATCTCCTCTTCAGTCTTACCCTCCATCAGGTAGTCAAACTTGCCCTCGCGCTTCTTCTTGTTCTGCATGCGGAAGTAGAAGTGAAGCGCAGTGTAGAGCATGATCCCAACTGCCAAGAGTCCAATGGTTGCGCCATATCCGGGTAAGTACTCAGGCGCGGTGTTGGAAGAGTACAAGAAGGGTGAGACTACACCGGAGATATTGCCGATCGTGATTTGCATACCGGATGCAAAGGCGCGCTTGCCGTAGCGAGGGTTGTTGTTATTGATCCAGGTGAACGCGGCTCCCGTAGATACCCACAGGCCCAACGCGACGATGAAGGTACCGCAATAGCTCAGGACCAACCCCTTATTGATAATAAGGAAGATGTATCCAAGCATACTGACGGCTAAGCCTCCGATGCAGAAGATACCTTTCTGCTGGATCTTGTCACCGTACCAGGCGCATACGATGTACGAGGCGAAACCGGCAAAGTACACGGGAATTGTGAGAGCTTGGACGACTTGACGGCTCCATCCGCCACCCATGCCGTCGATGATCGTCGGCAAGAACACGCTGAAGCTGTAAAGCATGCCCAAGCCGACGAATTGGCTGATGGCATACGCATATGTCTTCCAGTCCCTGACTCCATCCATGACGTCTTTCTTGTTCATCTGCTGCCCAGATTTTGTTTGACCAATTTCAGACATTCGGAGGGTCACCAGATTTCGGCGATCTTCTTCAGTGAGGAACTTGGCAGTCTCGGGACTGTTGGGAAGCACGAAAGGTGTGACGACTGCGGTTAGAATGGTAGGGATACCGTTGATAAGGATACTACATACAGTGTCAGCAAGACTTTTCAGATGAGAGTGGGGATTTTGGTAATCATGACTTACATCCATCGCCATCCAGACCACCCAGCAGCTCCATCTAACTCTCCAATAGCATATGCTACCAGACCACCCAGTGCGCCAGAAATGGCACTGGTTCCGTAGAAGTACGCCTGACGCAAGGCAAGATTGCGTTTGTTGTAGACTATGATAGGTTAGCATTATTTTAATGCAGGTCAGTGCGGAGCGCATACACATGGAGAGGTATAGAATGACACCTGGGAAGAGACCAGCCTCGAACACTCCGAGGAGGAGCCTGCAAGCCACGAGTGCGGCGAAGTTGTTGACAAAAGCGCTGAAGGTAGCTACCATGCCCCAACAGAAGACGAGTCCGGCAAGGTATCGCGCTGGCTGCAGCCTTTTGATAATCATATTCGAGGGCGTCTCGAAAATCTTGACTCTTGGTTAGCAACAATAGTTATGGGAGCTTGACCTTACTTACGACATAGGTAACAAAGAGGAGCGACACAGCAAGCTGGTACTGGTTGCCCGACATGCCGAGATCTTCCTCCAGTTTATACAATTTCGCATTGCCAATGTTCACTCGGTCCATAAAGTTCATCTACAGTGATTGAGGACGATGTCAGCAATGTCTCAGCAACCAATCCAGTAGACGATCGACCTACCAGATAGATCCAGCACACCATGGGAATGATGCGAATATCCAGTTTCCTCAATAGCATTCTCTCGGTCTCCTTATCCACAGCGGCAGAAGTGCCGATCTTCTCGACATCCTCGACTCGGGTTGGCGGCGTGCCTGGAGTGTCTGAATCGATGTCTCTCTCTTTATGCTCCGACACAGTGGCCGATGAATCGATGTTGCTATTCATCGTAATGAAAGATCGGTAAGTGAAGATACAGCAAGTCTGTCGATCGCCGTTGCAAAGATCGAGAACGATCGATGGTGGACCTTGGTTTTATACTCTACCACGGGGTCGGAAAAGGGACCAACCCCACGGGGTAGTCGAGACATGCCATGCCCACCCAGCCCTTGGAAGGCGCCGTTGACGTCGCTTAACCACGTTGGAAGCTGAGCCGCGTTGATAAGCACTGCCTCGAAATCTTGGGCCAACAGCTTTCCGGTTGTCCGTGGTTTGCTGACGAGACGCGGGCTTCCTGCCTGATGTGGATGTCAAGACTTCGTATCTTGTTGAGACAAGGAATGTATATGGCCCACCCTGAGGCGAAAATATTGCAATAACCGTGTGCCAGCTGCACAGGAGCGCAAGGTAGCACTGGCCTGTAATCAGGCCATCAGATGCGGGTCTTGACCAGGGCAAACTTGAAATACTTCGTGGATTTACTCCTGAAAGCTTCGTTCACATCTATCCGCGAGCTGAATTTCCATCTCGGTGCATTCTGTCAGTTGTGCATCCAAAATGGGGCGATTTCGATCGAAGCGGAGGCTTGAGCAGAGCTATACAAGCGGAGAGGGCCTTGGATTGAGAGCCTAAAGGTAATGGTGATTTCGTGTTTGGTCGAAGTATCCACTTTATCTGGAAAGAACGGCATCTTCGTGATCTTATATCTTCATTTATACTTGGCTCAGCCGTGGCGTCTCCCGTAATTGTGGCTGTTGCGAGTTCCAAGGGCTTGACATGTCCTTAGCACACGTAAGCGGCTTGGCTGGCTGTACTTGTGTCCAGGACCGGCAACAAGCGGACAGCGCAGATGATGTACACTGTCGCGAGGTAGGCGCTCGGAGATTCCTACTGTGTAGCTGCTCATTCAATAAATTCACTCCAGTCTGAAGTTGAGTGCTGCACGTCAGACCTGTTGATTGAGCAAATGGTGGCCAGTGCACAAGACTCGTGTGCCGCCAGGAAGTCGAATAACATTGAAGTCAAAGACTTAGTTTCGAGGCTGCTGACTAGGTAAGTCTTATCGTGACCGTGCAATTGCCGTATAACCTGTGCTGGCATTAAGTCCCTCCCAGGATGAAGGCACCGAGACAGGCAGGCGGAGGTATGTGGATATCGCTGAGGATCCGCATCATCCCTCAGGGCTCGGCGCAAGAAATGTTCGAGACTTTCATAGGTGGAGGTATTACCTGGGGAAAATGGAGCCGGGTTTGTGGAGTTGTAAACCTGGTGGGACTCGCTTATTGAGCGGACGCGCCGAAGTCGTCTTCGTTCCTTCCCTGCCTGGTACGTGCCTGCATCACGCTGAGATCAGAGTCTCGTATCCCAGCGAATAGTATTACGTACAGCTCTATCTTGGCGTAGAAGCTGGATGATGAGTGTCCTTGGTCTGATACACTCTAAGCGCTGTACAGCAAAGAAAGAGCCGATGCTGCCGCTGTGAGGGGCATTGATCGCGGTAGATTTTCCTGCAAGGCCGAGGAGCTGCCAATGGCTTACTTATCCTCAGTCTTGCCCTGGACGTCGACGATTGCCTTGATGAGCTCCTCTACCACTAGAGTCGACAGGCGGACCTCCTCCTTGCTCTCACATTTTGGCACGGATAAGAAAACAATGTCCTTCTTACCCGTCGTATTCTCTGCTTGCAGCATACTCATGTAGTACTGATATCCACATGTATAGGGCGTTGTATCATCGCTCAACCTCACATCGACCGCCTGCTTGTATGTGAACTCAAGGGTGCCTTTCTTCATTGAGGGTTCCATCGCCGAGTGTGAGGTCAACGAGGAGCAAGCAGTCTGCCAGATTTCGAAAACAGAGTCAATGTGAAGAGTGGTATTTGAAGAAGCGATTGGTTTTGTGAAGACGTTTTTGTACCCTGCTCGAGTGAAAGCCTTGCGATCGGCATCTGGGATATCGTGGCATCCCTCTTTCGGCGCCGCTCTTGCAAGCTTATAGACCCCAGCCCCGTTGTCGGCGTCCAGTCTGGCATGTACTACGAACTCTGGTGACCACTGATTGACTTGGTCGGCAGTAATAGCGAGGCATTCGCGATACTTGGCTGTAGCTGAATCCTGCGGTGGTTTGTCCATAGGGAAAATCTCAATATAATCGCCCTTGGTACTTCTTGTATCTAGAGGTAAGTGATGTTTGCACTCCCGTGACTCTATTTTGGAGATATTCTGGTCGGGCTAGGCGCATGTTAGCTTGGGTGGCTCTGGCTGCTCCGGATAGACGCACGAAGCCGGTCACCATCACAACTATTGTGTCTTCGTCCGGAGCCCACATCATGTTGGTTCCTTCGAGGCTTGAAAATGTGAAAATGACGGGCACGATGCTGTGGTTCTTGTAGTCATATGTGACTCACTGCCCAGGTGTAAGGCGTCCACGCGTAATTGCCCTTCTGTAGACATACACGGATACATGCAGCCAGGTGCAAAGGAGGTCCTGCCTGTAGTGATGCACATTCGTCTCATTCAATGCGACATGCTGTGCGCGATGCTATGACGTAGCACGCACTACATACCTTCGCTGACCCCGGTCTATCCGCGCGCTCTGCTCAAGATGCAGCCGCAAGGAACGGCGCCATTATAAATTTCATGAGGCGTTCCTTAAATGAAGCAAATAGTGAATGGATTGAAGTCTGGTGGACGGTGTTGTACATGTCGGGATGATAGGGAGCGAGGGGCTCGGCTAGCGCATCTGCAAGGTCCAGATGTCCGATCGGAGCTGGCGTGCAATAACTTTATTGAGAGCCAGTCACAGAAGCTTACACATCAGCACAAGGCACTTCTGTGACCGATTCACAGGATGCAAATACTTCCCCGTCCCTAAAAACAATTCCTGTCTTCTTGAAACGTTTCACCGACCTCATATCAACAGTGGTTGTTGTTCGCACCTTCTGCGGGACAGTCATAGCCCACCATGGCGACCAACGGAGTCAAAGCTGAGCCCACCAAGGTCAACATCTTGGGCAAAGACTCGATAGTCGTCGACTATGGACTGTGGCAGAGCTACATCGCCGAGGATCTGCTGCAAAATATTCCCTCGTCCACCTACGTCCTCATCACCGACACGAACATTGGCCCAACCTACACACCCACCTTCGAACGCTCCTTCTCAGCAGCGACTGCCTCGATATCTTCGTCCCCACGCCTTCTCACATACACGATCCCACCCGGCGAGACGTCGAAATCACGAAGCACAAAAGCTGCCGTAGAAGACTGGCTTTTGTCACAAGGATGCACGCGCGACACCGTCATAATAGCCCTGGGTGGGGGAGTCATAGGCGACATGATCGGATACGTTGCCGCGACTTATATGCGCGGCGTCAAGTTCGTGAACGTGCCCACCACACTGCTGTCCATGGTAGACTCGAGCATTGGTGGCAAGACTGCCATTGACGTGCCTGCGGGCAAGAACTTGGTCGGCGCATTCTGGCAGCCCGAGAGAATATACATCGACTTGCAATTCTTGGAAACACTGCCAAAGCGCGAGGTCATCAACGGCATGGCAGAGGTGGTCAAGACAGCAGCCATCTGGAATGAAGAAGAATTCACAGCGCTCGAGGGCAATGCGGACGCCATCCTTGCAGCTATGGACCAGAAAACCACCGATGGGCGCAAGAACTTCGACAGCATAGCCGGAATACTGAAGAGAATAGTCCTAGGCTCTGTGCGCGTCAAGGCTGAAGTCGTTTCAGCCGACGAGCGCGAGGGCGGACTGCGCAATCTGCTGAACTTCGGGCACTCGATTGGACACGCCTACGAAGCTATTCTCACACCTCAGATCCTCCACGGAGAATGTGTCGCAATCGGCATGGTCAAGGAGGCGGAGCTGGCAAGATACCTCGGAGTCCTGGACCCGTCTGCAGTTGCGCGCTTGACAAAGTGCATCGCCAGCTACGGTCTGCCGACCTCGCTAACAGACAAGACGGTGCGCAGGCGGTCGGCAAACAAGCATTGCCCAGTGGACGAGCTCATCAAGATCATGGCGGTGGACAAGAAGAACGCGGGCGCCGTGAAGAAGATCGTGCTTCTGTCTGGCATCGGCAGGACGTACGAGAAGAAGGCGAGCTCCGTCGTGGATCGCGACATCAAAATCGCTCTTTCGCCAAGCATCTGCGTGCACCCCGGTATTCCGCCTGATCTGAATGTGACATGTACACCTCCTGGCTCCAAAAGTGTCTCCAACCGGGTACTCGTCCTGGCGGCGCTCGGCACTGGTTCGTGCCGGATCACCAACTTGCTCCACTCGGATGACACCCAAGTCATGCTGGACGCGCTTGCGAAAATGCAGGGTGCCAGCTTCTCTTGGGAGAACGATGGTAAGGAGCTGGTGGTTACTGGAAATGGTGGCCAGCTAAAAGCCTCAAGCAATGAGCTATACCTTGGCAATGCTGGCACTGCAGCGCGCTTCCTGACATCAGTGACCGCTCTCTGCCAAGCTCAAGAGGGTGTTACCTCGACTGTAGTGACTGGTAATGCGCGCATGAAGGAGCGCCCTATCGGCCCGCTAGTCAAGTCGCTGCGTACCATGGGCATTGATGTTGACTACCAGGAGAAAGAGGGCAGCCTGCCACTGCGCATCTCTGCTTGCGGCGGCTTCGGTTCTGAGGCGTTCAGCGGCGAGATTGAGCTCACCGCGAACGTGTCTTCGCAATATGTCTCCTCGATTCTCCTGAGCGCGCCGTACTCTAAGAAGCCGGTAACATTACGACTTGTGGGTGGCAAAGTCATCTCGCAGCCATACATTGATATGACCATCGCAATGATGGCGTCTTTTGGTGTACAGGTTGAGCGGGATCAGAGTGACCCCAACACCTACCGCATCCCCAACAAGCCGTACACCAACCCAGCAGAATACGTTGTCGAGAGCGATGCTAGCTCGGCGACTTATCCACTGGCCATCGCAGCAATCACTGGCAGCACATGCACGGTACCGAACATCGGTTCAGGTTCCCTTCAAGGTGACGCACGATTCGCCATTGAAGTGTTGAAGCCCATGGGCTGCAAGGTAGAACAAACCAAGACCTCCACTACCGTGACAGGTCCGCCTCGCGGAGAGCTCAAGGCCGTCAAGGAGATCGATATGGAGCCCATGACAGATGCCTTCCTGACTGCATCAGTCCTAGCTGCAGTATGCTCATCAAACGGCACTTCGACGACCACGCGCATCTATGGTATCGCAAACCAGCGTGTCAAGGAGTGCAATCGTATTCAAGCCATGGAAGACGAGCTTGCCAAGTTTGGCATCACGTGCAGACAATTCGATGATGGTATTGAGGTCGATGGTCGAGGATATCAGCTAGATGCACCCAAAGTCGGTATCCATTGCTACGACGATCACCGTGTAGCAATGAGCTTCGGCGTCCTCGCTCTAGTTGCACCCGAGCCCGTACTCGTACTTGAGAAGGACTGTACAGGCAAGACGTGGCCGGGATACTGGGACATCTTGAACCAGCAGTTCAAGGCTGAGCTCACTGGCGTTGAGCCACCGCAGCAGTCGTATGGTAAGAAGGTTGCATCGAAAGGACAACAAAAGTCCATCTTCATTATTGGAATGCGTGGAGCTGGCAAGACGACAGCTGGCGGATGGGCGTCACGAGCTCTGAGCTGGCCACTTATCGACTTGGACACAGCTTTGGAACAGCATATGAGCATGACCATTCCTGATATCATCAAAACCAGTGGTTGGGACGGTTTCCGCAAAGCCGAGCTCGAGCTGCTGCAAAGGACAGTCAAGGAGAAACCTACAGGCCACATCTTCGCTTGCGGTGGTGGCATTGTGGAAATTCCCGAAGCGCGAAAGATCCTTGTGGACTACCAAAAGAGCGGGGGTATCGTGCTTCTCGTCTCGCGAGACATTAACAAAGTTGTTGAGTTCCTGCAAATCGACAAGACACGACCTGCGTACGTTGAGGATATGATGGGTGTTTGGCTAAGACGGAAGCCGTGGTATGTGGAGTGCAGTAATTACCGCTTCCACAGTCAAGCTGCTGGATCCAAAGCGTTGGCCCACACACAGACCGAGATTGGACGCTTCCTGAATATCATCACTGGAAGAACTTCAACACTGCAGGACATCCAGAAGAAGAAACAATCTTTCTTCGTGTGTTTGTCTGCACCCAACCTTGAGCCTTGCGCAAAAGATCTGCCAGAGATCGTCGTTGGCGCAGACGCGGTCGAGCTTAGAGTTGATTTGCTTGATGATCCTGAAGGCTCAGAAGGTCTGCCTACGCCAGAGTTTCTGATTGAACAGTTGACGATTCTAAGAAACGTCACGACCATACCAGTCATTTTCACACTGCGAACGAGGGCGCAGGGCGGCAAGTTTCCTGACGAGGCGTATGCTGAGGCTCGATCGCTGTACCAATCCGCGATACGGCTTGGCTGCGAATTCGTGGATCTGGAGATGACAATGCCGGAGGAGGTACTGCGCGAAGTCTCGGAAACACGCGGCTTCACAGAGATCATCGCCAGTCACCATGATCCAAAGGGCGAACTCAGCTGGAGCAATGGCTCTTGGATGAAGTACTACAACCGTGCACTGCAGTACGGAACCGTCATAAAGCTTGTGGGTGTGGCAAAGTCATTACAAGACAATTTTGCGCTCGCAGAGTTCAAGAGCTGGGCTGAGACAGCGCATCCCACCCCGCTCATTGCGATAAATATGGGCGATCACGGTAAGCTAAGTCGCATATTGAACGGATTTATGGCACCGGTCTCGCACGCGCTACTTCCATCAGCCACCGCACCAGGCCAGCTCTCTGCAGCTGACATCCGTCGTGGCCTGTCTCTGATGGGTGAGATTCCTACCAAGAAGTTCTGCATCTTCGGCTCGCCCATATCGCAAAGCCCCAGTCCACGTCTGCACAATTGCCTCTTCCGCGAGACAGGACTGCCGCACACATACGGTCTGCACGAGACGACTGACGCGGACTCGATTCGCGACATCATCCGAGCGCCAGACTTCGGCGGCGCAAGCGTGACCATCCCTCTCAAGCAGGATGTTCGCCCGCTGATCGACGGTGTCGGTCCTGAAGTCGAGGCCATCGGTGCGTTGAACACCATTGTACCTGAGGTCTCCATTGATGAGAGCACCGGCAAGGAAGTTACATGCCTGATCGGCCGCAATACGGACTACCTCGGCATGATCCTCATTCTCCGCAACACTGGAGCACATGGTGTAGGCGCTGGACTGGTCATTGGCGGCGGCGGTACCAGCCGTGCGGCCATCTATGCCCTCAAGGAAATGGGTTACGGTCCTATCTACCTCCTTGGCCGCAACGCCCAGAAGATCGAGGCTCTCAAGAGCGACTTCCCGTCTTCTTACAACCTGCAGGTCATCACTTCACCCGACCAGGTCTCGTCTTTGGACGCCATGCCAACCGTCGCTATTGGCACTGTTCCAGCGGACCAGCCCCTTGATCCAACTATTCGAGAGACGCTCTGCACATTCTTTGAAAAGGCTAAAGATGTGAAGACGGAGCGTGGCGAGGAGAGAATCTTGCTTGAGATGGCTTACAAGCCACCAGTCACGGCACTCATCCAGTTGAGTCAGGATGCTGGGTGGAAGACTGTGAATGGGCTTGAGGTGCTTGTGGGACAAGGCGTGCACCAGTTTGAGTACTGGACGGGCATAAAACCGCTTTACAGCGTCGCGAGGGTGAGTCTTTCTGTTCTGGAACTGACTAGAAATGGCTAACATGAGACAGGACGCTGTGATGAACGGCTAAGCCTTTGCTAGAAGGCGCTCCTTGAAGGCGCTCCTTGAAGTCTGGTAAGTACTCTGCCACCGCTTGTTTGCCTTGTCTCCCGAACTAGACAAAAGAAACAAACAAATAAATTCATGTCTTGCATCTGTCTTGTGCTGATTGAATCCGCCCCTCTCCCGTTTATATAACTCCAGCTCTCAGCACTTCCCACTACCTCCCCTGTCCATCACTCTGTCCCGAATCATCATGACTCACTCTCCCAATCCCAACACACCCCCTAAGCATACCGCAAGCGACCACCGCACAGCGTCTTCCCATACCATGGATCGCCCAGGCGCTCTCACCTCAGCTCAAACTACTCCAGTCTTCGCACACCGCAACACACTCCCCGCCAAGCTCAGCATCTTCCCATACCCTCAGCCGCTCTGCACTTTCACCTTCACCTTCAAGCTCCATCGCCTCGCCGCATACTATCGGCCACTTAGCAACGCCTTCTCTGGCATCCTCGCGCACACTTGATCGCTCGGAGATTGGCTCGGAGAGTCCGAATTCGTCGAAGACGCTTGGACGAGAGGGCTCTGAGACGGAAGAATGCCAAGACGACGAAAGTGACGACGAAAGCGAAGAAGAGGACGAAGGGGAAGTGTTTGCGCAGAGTTATCGCGAGAGATCGGGGAGGGATGGTTAGGAATTGAGGATGAGGGGGTTGGGATTTCAAGGCTCGCAGGCATGCACAATTTAGAGATTTCGCGTGGGATGGGGAATGGGATCAGTCCATGGAAGATGACATCTGGAGCACTTTTGTATGTTTTCTTTTGCAACACAGGGCCTGTCCCATGTCTGCGGCCCTACATAAAACTCTTGAGAGTGCGATGCAAAATGCAGCGGAGATATACAGCCCTACCCAATGCGTGTTGGCACGTCCGACTCGCTTTCATCCATCCACCTTCATCCGTATATCCCCACCCTCCACCGCCCTACCGCCACTTCCGCGCTTCAATCAACACCCCCACACGATTTCCACCAGGCGTAAACACCTTCCCTGCCCTTGCGTCTTCCTCGATCTTGCGATCAATCGCCGCGTCCAAACTGCTCTCAATCTCCTTACTCGGCGTGCAATACGCATTCGGATCCAACGCCCTCGCCGCCGGCGTGCTGGGCGCCGCACCTCGTAGACGCGTGAGTGCCTTGTTCTGCATCTTTGGAGTAGCAGGAGCTCGACGTCGGGGCGTCATGTTGACTTTGGGCGGGACGAGGCGGGAGGGTTTAGACGGTGATGGTTTTGGGGGGCTAGATTTTGGCTTCGTGGGCTTATCTGGTGAGCCCTTGGGAGTCGTACTATCCATTTTCTTTCCCTTGCTGGGTGTCGGATCTGGTTTGCTCGGCGTGCCCATTGCAGCTTTCTTCCTATCTTCGCTGTTCCACTTGGCAATACGGTCTGCAATAGCCTGCGCGCTGGCGAACTTGGGGATTGGAGTGCCTTCGGGATTGAAAGTTGGCCCTGGAGGCTTGGGAGCTGGTGTTGGACGAGCAGTCTTGATGCGAGATTGAGGAGTAGATGATGTCTTGGGTGCCGGGGAGTCAGAAACCGACTTGCGGGCACTTTGCGGGATGCCGCCGGCGCCGAATCGCGGTTTGGCTGGTGCTGTTACAGGTCTTGGACTTGTAGTAGGAGCTCTTGGAGTTATTCTTGCTCGTGAAGTCGTGCTGGTCACGGGTACGTTCGCGCGAGCAAGTGTGCCCAATTTAGCACCTCTGTTTCGTGTCGTCAAACTCAGTCCATTCGCCTTGCCGGCAGTGCCCGTCGGCGCAATCTTCATGGGCGAAGCACTCGCTGGCACATTGCGGCGAGCGCTGTTCGGTTCCCTCTGATCCTCCTGCTCGTCTACCTTCGCAGCAGCCATCCGCTCCCTACGTGCTTGCGCAGGCGTCTTGTTCGCATACGGCCACTTCGGAGCTTTCAGGCGAGGAGTAGGAAGCTTACTCGGAGACCGCTTCGGGTGCACGAACATGCTTGCCCGAACAGACGAATGCGTCGTGGAGTTTGATGTATTCGATACATCAGATGTAGTCCGCAGCAGAGCCCGCTTGGGTCTGGCTGTCGCAGCTGTGCTAGATTCTAGTCCCTGTGTGGAATTCGCCATGATAGGCAATTCAAAAGTGTTCTCCTTCTCCTTTCCCTTGCTGAAACGGAAATCCACTCCGAGAGAGTTGCTCAGAGATGACCGCAGTATATTCATCTCTTGCTGCATAGCCAGCATGACGTTTTGATCAGTACCGCTCTGTCTCAGCGTTCTCGCGAGAACCGGCTTGGATGACTTCTTCAAAGGACTATCGCAAGCATTGCCGAACTTGACATGTCTCTTAGCTGGCGAACCCTCATCCTCGATCGCCTCACGGCCGGGAGGGGGGAACAGGAGCGGTCGATACTGCAACGTCTGCTCCGGTATCTTGAACGGCGAGGTGAAGCGAATTTCCGTCACAGGCTCTGCGAGTAGGATTGGCACAGTCTTAGTGACCGTCTCAGGCGTTACGCCGTCGGTCTTGCCTCGTAATTCCGCAATGGAGACAGTGGGCTGAAGCACCTCAGCCGCCTTTCGCAACGGTGTAGGTGGTTCTGAAATGTTGGTCTCGCCCACGCGCTCTACTACCTCGGACTTTGGTTTCGACGCGCCTACTTTGAGGCCCTTCATCATGTCTCCGATATCAAACGAAGCACCTCGCTTCGTTCGAGTCGAAGTCTGCCCTGTCGCATTCAACGGTGGTCGAGGCGAGCTCGTTGATGTTGGAGCAGCAGCCACCACGTGGCTGGTCGCGACTTCCCCTTCCGCGACATCTTGCACATCCTTGGAATCCTTACGTGGCGTCGAGGCGCCTTCCTCAAACTTGGTTTCCATCTTTACCGCTCTCTTAGGGGACGTACTCGTACTGTTGACGTGCTTGTTGGGAGTAGGTGTCGTGGCTTTTGAACGGGGTGTATGAGACAAAGCAGGAGCGGACTTCCTCGGCAGTCCATTCCTCGTGGCACTTGCTCTAACAACCGCCAGATCTCTGACAGCCGGCTTTCCTGGTGTCTCTTTCTTCACGACGGGCGGGCCAAACGGGGGTCTTGACGGAGTCTGTTTCGCGGGTCTCGTGCGCTTCGATGGCGTGCCTTTCACTGGGGTCGCGGCTCGGGACGGAACGCCTACCTTCTCACTACCCATCTTCGTTGGACTAGGCGTCCTGATTCTCGGTATACTAACGCCCTTGTCTGCCTTCTTCGACACGATCTTGCTTTCGGGAATCTCGCATGTGAAATGGAATCCATTTTGGCCGACTTCAAGCTTCAACTTCGTAGGGCTATCTCTACTCTTCGTAGGCGAGTCGCTTCTCTTGGGTGGGCTGCTACGGCTCTTAGTCGGACTTGGTGACCGCGGCGGCGTCGCGGGCGACATGGTGACCTCTTTCAGAAAGCGCCGGTAAAGTGGGGTCGATTTGTTTGGTTGAGGGGGGGTTGTTGGGACCGAAAATTTAGTAGGCGATGTAAGAGGTGTTCGGAAAGCGCTCTTGTTGTCGTGGTCCGGGTCTAGGTTTTCATCAGAATGGTTGGGTACCGTTGTAAACGGGTCTGGGCAGCAGTCAGGTGGGGTAGCCACGTTGGGCATGGAAGTGAAAGCCATCGTCATGTGATTATTGCTTACAACATCCGCGACCGTTTTCGCGACTAGACGAAGAGGCTCTCAGAAACAATCGGGATGAAGAGCAGATGGATCGCAGGGAATGTTTGGAAACAACTTGTGCGACAAACAATTTGAGACCCACACGCCGTGCGTGCTGCCGTGAGACATTGACGTACATGCTCGTGCTTGTCAGAAAAAGCAACTCCCAAGAACATCACAACTGCTACAAATGCAACTTTTGGCATGGGTGATGATAGTTCATTGACTATTTGTTATGGTAAGCAAAGACTCCATCTACATGCTCATGGCTTCTGATATCTACCAATTCACGCTCACGTCAAAATAACTCATAGCTTTTCTTTCAAGCTTGCCTTCAACCTCCTCTCAACGGCGTCAAGGTACTCGTTGGTTGTTACCCACGCACTCCTGTCCTTCTTTCCTTGTGCGAGCGCCAAATCCTTAGTCATGATGCCGTCCTCGTTTACGGTATCGACGCAGGCCTTCTCCAGCTGCTCCGCAAAGACAACAAGCTCGGGGGTGCTGTCAAGCTCGCCGCGCTTGATGAGACCTTGGGTCCATGCGTAGATGGAGGCAATGGGGTTGGTAGAGGTCTCGCGACCCTTCTGGTGCTCGCGGTAATGGCGGGTGACAGTGCCGTGCGCGGCTTCAGCCTCGAAGGTCTTGCCGTCGGGAGTGATCAGAACTGAAGTCATGAGGCCGAGAGAGCCGAAACCCTGGGCGACAATGTCGGACTGGACATCACCGTCGTAGTCTAGTCTAGTCAGTAACAATTCTTCCGAGGGTAATTGATGACATACTCTTCATGGCGATAATGTAGCCACCCTCGCTCTTGATCATCTGCGCAACCATGTCGTCGATCAGGCGGTGCTCGTACCAGATGCCGGCAGCCTCAAATTCCTTGCGGTACTGAGCCTCGTAGATCTCCTGGAAGATGTCCTTGAACCTTCCGTCGTATGCCTTGAGGATGGTGTTCTTGGTGCTCATGTACAGCGGCAGCTTCTTGTCGAGCGCAAGCTTGAACGACGAGTGTGCAAAGCCCTTGATCGACGCGGTTGTGTTGTACTGGGTTTGAGCGACACCACCCTCTGCGGGGAAGTCGTAGACCTTGATGACCTCCGGCTTGCCGCCCTTGGGTGTGAAGACCATCTCCAGGGTGCCCTCGGTGTCGATGACGCGGTCCTTTGCACGGTACTGGTCGCCGAATGCGTGGCGGCCGATGATGATGGGTTGCTTCCAGCTGGGTACGAGGCGGGGAATGGCGGGGATGACGATGGGTGCGCGGAAGACGGTTCCTCCTCTATGCCGTGTCAGTATTTCCTTCCCTCAATTGCGAATATGTGCCTTACAGGTGGTTTCGGATGGTGCCATTGGGCGACAGCCACATCTTCTTCA
Organism: Parastagonospora avenae f. sp. tritici 18332-5; assembly: GCA_022559985.1. NCBI lineage: Eukaryota > Fungi > Ascomycota > Dothideomycetes > Pleosporales > Phaeosphaeriaceae > Parastagonospora > Parastagonospora avenae. Next base: position 133,556 of record JAFJTR010000073.1, read on the forward strand.
GCTTAAATTCCTCCACGCGCTGCTCGTCGGGTGTGATGGTCGCGCACTTGACACCGACTGAATACTTCTTGATGGCCTCGGCGGCATCGAGAGTGACCTGGTCGTTGGTCTCGTCGCGGTATTCCAGGCCGAGGTCGTAGTACTTGAGGTCAATGTCGAGGTATGGGTGGATGAACTTGTCCTTGATGACCTGCCAGATGATCCTGGTCATCTCATCGCCGTCAAGCTCCACCACTGGGTTCTTGACCTTGATCTTCTTGATTCCCGTAGAAGACGCCATCCTGCGCTGTCCGATCTGGGTATAAAAACTCGGTGTTGTGGTAGAGAGGCTGTTTGCGCTGGTCCGTCGTGTGCTGGAGAGCTGGGCCGATCTCGCAATGGAAGCAGATTGGGACGCTAAACAACGAGTTGCAAAAGTGCAGGTCTGTCGTCGGGGGAGTCGTGCAATGGAGGATGCAGAGCGGATAGCAGCGGAGGCAGAAGTAGCAGGCCTCATAGTGGCGGACAATCGGTGTGGGTGGTATAACCTCGGAAACGTGAAGCAGCAACAATGGTTTCAGTCAGGTCGCTTCCGGCCGCGGTCTGGCTCCGAATTGCGCAAAAAGGCGAGGGACTTCGGTAGATAGGACGGCGGGACTAGCTATGGAGACGCCAGAGGGGTAAAGTCATCCGAGGCATGAAAAGCCTTTTGTACCCAAGCTGGGCCCCAAGCGCTGACATCTCGTGCTCGCATTACAACAGTGTTTGCTCGGACTTGCGGGTAATTACCCCACGATCACACTCTTGGGTGTACGTGAATTGATTGCCTGAGGGGACGGCATATGCGGCGCAGGGAGTCGTCACGCGCAGTTCTTCGTCCTGTGAACGCGGGGCAGTCGTGACGGCTGGCATGACGTGCTTAGCCGAGCCAGGGCGCGTCTATGCGCGACAGGGACAACAACAACAACAATCCTCCAGCAGTGTTATGAGGGGAAGAAGCGAGTGAAGACATGAACCAATTCAGGGTCCATCTGAAGCGAGGTGAGTCGCGAGCTTTATGCGAGCTTCTGCTGTATCACGGCGCCCGCATCATCCCCTCACGAGCACATGCGGGCCGCCGGATCCGCTCCAGTGCCTTCAACTCCAAGGCGAACATGCAATTGGCTCGTGTGAACATATATTGGATTTTGAGTTTGAGGACGAGGTAAGGGATGGACTGTGACTTCATGTTCCGAGTTCCTCCGTGGCTTTTGACAGGGCAGGCGTCTTCAGGGTCAAGACTTCCTCGGTACGTAACCCGTAAAACTGAAGAGAAGAGCACCGAGGCATGTTTCTACCGTATTATTTGACCTTGAAGGCTTAAGGCTAGCATGAGCGATCGTATCGCATCAGCCCCTCAGACCTTGAAGGCATCCCCGGCAACGTTTCGGGTTTCAATATCAGTCTAATACCTGGCAGCTGACTACCCAAACGTCTAGACGGCCGCTACAGGTTTGCACGGAACGTATGCGCTCGCAGTACGTGCTTGTCATCGTCGTGCCGCTGTAACTCTGAAGTCATGTTTGGCCGTGCCTCCCTCCGCTGCATCTCCCCAGGTTGGACCAGTGGCTGCTTCACGTGCATCAATATACACGGTAATTCGGCTTTGTTCTCTCCCTGGAAAACCTGGATCTTGTCGATAAACATGCTGCCAAGCTCGGCCTTGTGTTGGATGAGGAAGTGTGCGAATCCTTGAACGTTAGGTGAGCCTTTCGGAAGTCAGCCATGTATCCTATGTACTCAGCGTTGACGTCGCCTACCCAATATCGCCTTGGTCTCGGGCCATATCCTCTCAAAGGTATGGCCCGGCCACTCACTCAACTCCCAACGGTTTGCCTCCAGCGCCCTCTTCAGAATCTGCTGCGTCTCGACGTTGGTTATGCTCACTGACATGAAGTACTTGAGGTGGCTCAATCGGGTTTCCTGGGACCAAGGAGGCTTGTGCATCGCCGCCCAGGTGATCCATGCAACATCCGAAAACTGGTTGAGTCTCGGTAGGTAGCTGTCAGGGACTGGTGGATTGCGGTCCTTCACCGCCCACTTGGGTGACTCGCGGTTCAGGCCGATGATGACGCCTTCGTCCGGATTTATGGTGAAAGAGAAAGAAGCCCCGGTGGCTGGGTACCAGTCCTTGCCGACATCGTACCATTGCTGTTCCAGGGGCAGTGCGTTGTCTTCGTAGCTTTGGTGAGCAATGTTAAGTAGGTTGTTCCTGCCGCCTTCGTACTCGGTTGTGTACTGAATTGACGTTAGATATCCCCATGTCGCCACCAGGCTTGAGTTCCGTACATCGCTGATACCCAGATCTTTGAGAGCCCAGCCAATGCCCCAAGTAGCATACAAGTCACTTGGAGTACAAAGTCAGCGTATATCTCACACGTAATCCGTACATATACTTTACGTACTGGAAGGATTCCTTCAACTTGTTGTCAGGAAAGATGTACCAGTACCATCTCTGAAGGTCGGAAGTGCCCTTGTATGGACTTCTCGCCGAGTCTCGTTGGGGCACGTACAAGGCACCTGCGTCATGGTCCTGAGCTTGCACTGTCCACGATCAATACAAGGCAATCGGCCCCAGTTCGAAACGAGAATTCGACTCACTTCCCCACCCAAGAGTACATCCTTTGGCTCCAGCCTTATCCCACAGCGCATCGCTGGCTGGTTGAGCGCCTGGGGGCGGTCGAGGTGGCTGCGGCAGGGGTGGAGGCGGACGTGGTCGCGGGTTTGGCGGACGTGGTGGACCTACCGCGCCAGTAACGGCACCTGAGTCCGGAAGAAAGTAGTCGACAATAATTCCTGGTCGCTTATACCAGTCCAGGTTGTCTCTGTTTTCATCAGCAATGATGAGGGCGGTAGGTGCGAAGGACACGTACTTCCGGCACGACGTAACACCAATAGCTATCACGGGTAGCGCAAGCTGCAAGCAAAACAGCCCAAGAAGTGCGACTGCTCGCATGGTTGTTGTTGCTCGTTGGAGGATTGAGCAAAGCTCTAGCGAGGTCGGAGCTGTGAGTACGCTCGCTCTTTCCTCGATCACCGCCTAGCGCCTTCTGTTGGTGTTTGTCTCAGTCCACTTTCACACAGGTACGCGTGCGAGGCTGATGAGGATACATATCCTTAACTAAAGAGGGACACCATGCAGCGGCAAAATTTGTGTCTGCTCTGCACCTATATGACATAGGCTAATAGTCTTCAGAAGTATACTTATTGTAAGATTATAGGAGCCTGAATGTATACGAAGCTCTAAGATACTTTATCTTATTCCTCTAGATATCTTTGAATATATATAGGCTACCTCTGCACCTCTTCTCGTTATGGAAAGGCGGGCAGGAATTTTGCCGACGCCTGCTGGTAATGATGAAAAGTCTGCCGTCGAAATCTTGGACGTCAACGTACCACTAGACCGCGGCGTCTACATGATAAAGTAACCTGACAAGATTTTGGAAAAGCCACAGTGTGGTTTGAAGTCGGGATAGTCATTAATGCTGATTGAAAAGAAGCTTGCTCGTCCCATCTTGGCTCAGTCAATGGCACGGATTCGCACGACTCGGTTTGAACCCGGATGGTGGCGTCTCCCACCACGCTCGTGGCATCGATGTGCTCAATAAAACTTCATAAAATCAGACTGCTGCCTGCTGATGCAATCAATCACTCCTTGCAGGCGTCACCTTTCACTCTCACCACCTCAGGTATGAGGCAAGATGCGCTACCACGTACCATAAATAATGCATTTTCCAGCTATGCGGAGCCCATCACCCATCCACTTCATTCGATAAGCTCAACCAACTAAGTCACATCAATTAACCTACACCATGACCACTACCCGCACTGGCTATACATATAACAAGGGCTTGACGCCCCAGGGACCCCCCTTCGCTGACGCGTCCGCTGCGGAACCCCCTGATCGTGGAGAAGCTGCACACTTTGTGCGGCAGCCTGTGCAGCATCGGTCATACCAGCACACCATCCAAATCTACCACTTCCGCACCAACTTCCTATCAGTCAACAACTTCCGCAAGTTGCTCATCGAGCACGCTGCATTTGGCTATATCGGCACCACGATAGGGCCCGACACGCAACTCCACCTCTTCCGCCCAGACGGCGACGAGCTTCCCACCGACACCATCGAAGTAGCCCACCTCCCCTACATCATCTCCAAGAAGTCCACCCCCAACAAGACCGGCGGCTTCGCCCTGGGCTTCCGCACCCATGACTACCGCACCAAGAAGCTCAAGAAGTACGGCATCAAGCCCGACGAAACCATTGAGTGGTTCTTCTTCGACCGCCCAATCGAGCACACTATCCTGCGCAGCTGGGTGTGTGAGCTCAGCACGCGCACCATGCGCCCGATGCACAGTGTAGACAGCAACGATCCCAAGCTGCTCTTCGACCATGTCGCGGATCTGTGTAAGGGCACGTTCACTAGGACGGTTAAGAAGGCGCATCCCGAACACAAGGACTGGCATGCGTCGCTGGAGCAGGCGCATCTGCGTTGATGCGAGTCGGGCGCGTCAGGGAGGAGACGCGGGCTGGGCTGGAGTCGAAGCGCATGCTTAAGTCACGGATTGTCGAGGAGAACGACAATGGCGACAATGGCATTGAGCGGATGGCGGATGCTCCAGGCACCGGACGTAAGGCAGTGTTGACGATGCCATGGACATGTCGTAGGATGCCCTGCGTCAGACTGCATGATTTGGTGATTTGACATGATTCAGACTTCTCTAACCAGCGGGAGATGATCTTTGGGCCTGATGCCAACGCTGCATCTAGTTCAAGACTTCAGTTAAGATCCGGACGTTAACGTTGAGCGCTTCTTTTCTGTGTAATATTAGCTGCGTACTGCGAGTGGATTTTTTGTTATTGTTTGGGAGCGAACACCGACTCATAATCTGGCACATAATACATTAATGTCTACTACTACTCCATACTTCTCAATCGTCACTTCATCCACGTCATGTTCCACAGTCGATCTAGCCCTTGAGGCCGATCTCGTCGGCGGTGAGGATAAACTCCATGAAACCGGCGTTGGTGTCGATGATATTCTGCACGTACTCCTCCGCGGTAGGATAGAAATTTGTCGGGTAACCGAATTCCAAGGTAAAACCATAAACCTTGTTCAGGCTCTTATCCTTGTGCCACCTTGAGAACGTCCAGTCGTCTGAAGCACCTGACGTTGGATACAAACCTACGGCCTGCTGAGGAAAATATGCCCGGCCAGCAGTTGCATTCATCGCTGCGGTGGTGAGGTTTGCCTGCAAGCGTATGTTGTCCCAATCTTCTTGACAGATATACTCCTTGTAAACCTCGTCCTCCACATCACCGCGTTTGCCATCGAACTCTGTGTTGAAGAGGTTCTGCTTGGGATCGAAAGACTGATCGACGTCGTCGCCCCAAGAGTAGAGCAATGTGCCTGCTGCAGAGTGCACATCGATGTACCAGCGGATGTTAGGGAAGACATCATAGACCCAGGCGATGTTTTGGGTTTCGGGCTCGGAGAAGGGAGCGGTTCCGTAGAATGCCTGGGATGAGGCGTTGTTCGATGCAGGCGAGACGGTTGGCACAAACTTCTCGGTATAGTTCCAAAGGAAGTCGAAGTTACGGTTGAGATCAACACCAACAGACAAGGGCTCGTTTGGTCGTGAGGAAGCCGGGTTTCGGTTCTTGCGCCAGAGGTTGCTGTTGGCCTGGTCGTGACGGACACCGTCGGGGTTTGTCATCGGAATGAAGACGATACCGGCTCCAAGTGCCTTCTTAACGTCTTTGTTGGAGTAGGTCTTGTTGCCGTAGGTAAGGCCGATGCGGTGCTTGTTGGCATAAAGCAGATCGGAGATGAAGAAGATGAGGTTGTCGGGCCCACCGCGTTCGCGAGCGTGTATACCTGACGTGAAGTAGATATATTGCTTGTCCTTCTTGATCTTCTCCGCTTTGTTCGCCACACCGCCGAGAAGCGTGTTGCCCTCATAGGTCTTATGTGGCGCAGTGAAGAGCTCCAAGCCATACTCTTTCTCTAGACCCTTCATCGCGCTGTAAACCTCGTCCGCGTTGAGGATACCAGCGCTTTCGTAGGCACCGTACGCCTCTGGCTTCTGCGTTCCAAGACCACGGGGAGCGACCTTTCCACTCTTGAAGCGGTCGCCCTTTCCAATTGGTGCAACAGCGCTCTGTCGCTTGTTGAGGTTGTCGAGCGTTTCGATGCGAACGACGGAAGAGTCCAAATTCCTCTTCAAGCTGCGCAATTCGTGCTCAGAGATCACGGCGTGCAGCTTGTGCTCCTCGCCATCCGCCATAACAACGGGACGGCAGCCATAGTCGATCTCGCTGTTGGCCGAGATGAAGTCATACAGCTGATTCTTCTCTTTGGCGAAGAAGGCAACGCTCAAGACATCGGATGCAAGAGCCGCGCCCGGGAGCAGGCCGAGGATGGTAGAGACCTTCATATTGTCAAGGCGACGATGAGTGCTGGTCGTGCAGAGCAAACAGCACGACGCTCAGCTTTTTATTTGTTTACTCCGCCTCGAAGATCATTGCCATGGTTCCAGCTTGGATACTTGCTTAACCGCCTTCCGTATCAGGAAATGTGCATTCCTTTACCAAGACACCAAGCGATCTTGGCAGGTAATTTGCCCAACGATACTGAGCAGGTCCCAAGTCGTTATCTGGTGCCTGGGCCCGGGCGCACCCAGTTTTCAACGGTGCACCGTGTTCCCGCAGGATCCGGAGTGCTGGTTCGTGGTGTCCGAGGTTGCGAACCTTCGTTGCCAAGACGCCATGCACCCCTTTGGTCTTCTGTCGCGTGATTGAAGACGCCACAACTTGTCAGTGGCGATAGCTTTGAATGATCCGGTTTTTTGAACCCAACTGTCAGATCCACAATGCTGCAACCAGATGTCGTCGGTGGGATTCTACACGACAACTACTTGACAAGGAATGTTGTGGAGTCCATAAGATCTTCGCAGTACAGTTCATCGACCATCTCACCGTCCATGATGCCACCGACATAGGAAGCTCCAATCAGCCAATACATATGCTGCTCTCCTTGTTTGACCGGTAACGGGCGCAATATGAAAGGAGACGGCGATCCGAAGAGGATAGCAATAATGTCGCCTGGCTGACCCGCTGGCACGCATGTTCCGACGAATCCATTGATAGTGGTAAGAAAGGACTTCTTCCCGGCGCACGAATGAAGGATATGTTCGTACTCGCTTAATGTCGAGGAGTCTAATGTTTCGTGGACTTGTTTTCCTATGCTCGTCGTAATATCGTCCGCCAGGAGATCCGAATACATTGCTTCGTATGATGCAGGTGCAGGCTCATAGCCAGATTTCTGGTGTTTGTTGGAGATTAGGGTACGCCATAATGGCTCGCCTTCTCTGAACTTGAGCATATGAGACTCGATCAGCGATGGAAACGAACAAGGACGCATCCTCACCGTGGATGCAAGAATCTCGAAACGGCACAAATTCTGCTTGACCGCTTCAAGTGACGGGCCAAATTCGACCACATCTGACACAATATCGACAATAAGACCCTCTACTTGGAGTGTGCGACCGTCGCCGAGCACCGTCCCATTCTTCGCGCCCTGACCTGCGCCGGAGGCATGCATCGTCGTTGGTGGATGGAATTGCCAACCTCCCGGCTGTGCTATCCTGTGAGATTCTTGGCGCGAGAAGTCAGGAACCCAAGATGGGAATTCTTCTTGCACTTTTGATGCGGGAAGAGTCAATATTTGAGGTGCAGTTGCGGGACCACCAGATAGGAACACGCCCGAGAGGAAGTACGGGCCTTCCCCACGAGAGAACACGTAAGCTACAGCGTCCACGTAGACTTCTGAGCATGACTTGCGATAGTCAACAGAAATCGTATTGCTCGTACTTGGATCAAGCGCTTCGTTGCTCAAAAGGCCAAGAAGACCGTAGATACGATCCCGGGGGTCCGTCGCTGCTGATGTCCGAGACATCATCAAGAGCCTCCTGAGGCTGTCACCACCGCGGGTCTGAACTGCGCGTCGGAGATCATGAAGGACGTCTAGTTTCTTCAAGCTAAGGAGTTCGAAGTTGTCTTGTTGATCAGCAGACTCTTCGGCGTCTACGCTGGGCTCCTTCACGCATGTTCCCAAGTCTGCGAGGGCCTTTTGTGCAATAATCTGCCATGCTGCGACGAAATTGGACCAAGGTGCACGTTTGGAGCCGCACACAACATCGGGATCAGTCTTGCTCATCGCGAGTTCTTGTAAGATCCAGACGCGCGAAAACCACGAGCGGTGATCGTCCACATTGAAGAAGAACCTTCCACAATGCTGGCGTATCTTGGCGCACTGGAGCCTCTGCTCAGGCCATGGCATGCTTCCGGTGATTATTGGTAGGGCGTCAAAAACGACGTTGCTATCTTCATCTGCCTCACCGAGCCAGATGGTCACTTGTGTCGCGGAGGCGTAGATCTCTCGCATCATAGCGACTTGCTGATTGCGCTCATCTAGGTCGTTTTGATTGATACACACCGCGTCCACCCACAACACTGTCGGATCACTGCCCGCCGAGGCCCGTAGGTGTCGCAAAGCTGAATACAGATTTGGCGTTACAGGGAAATGATCACCATTCAGCAATATTTCCGGATTTACCCACGCAGATGAGACCTCATCTCCCCAGACGTAAGACAGGGCATTATATTTGACAGTAGTAGCGAGAGACGCGATATTTAGCTGGCACCGAAGTGGCTCGTCGTAGCCACCTAACTGAAGTGTGAGCAAGCGGATCTCGCCACGATTGGCATCGAGCGCGTGGTAGGTGACCATTTTTCGACACTGCAGACGCGGATTTCTGATCAGAAAGGGCAACCGTCTGAGGGTCCATGAGAGCGATGGTCTCGACTGCTGCGTGGGGTGAAGTGTGGTGGGGCGGCTCCAGCTGAGCTGAACCGAGATGAAAACAGGTGCTAGTCTGTTTTAGCCTAGCGCTAGGAACATTCATCATCACTTCGGGACCAACAAGACATCACAACGATGCACTCAAGCAAACTGCTCCTGAATCGAGCCATAGCACTCACTTCACATCAGTGGAACAATACTGGCATTTTTGTGCTCCGCCACCACGACTGTTCAGTATGGCTCCCCTTTCCGCATACGCTCCTCCATTACCTTATTATCTGACGTTGAAGGCTTACAGGCTGCCATGAACAATTCATCACATGAGCTCCTCAGACCTTGAAAACATCCCCGGCAATGTTTCAGTTTTCGCTATCGGTCTAATACCTGACAGCTAGCTACCTCTGGTCTTAGCTTAAAAGTCTTCAACATCAGATAATACGGTATCCTCTTGCAGTACTCTGAACTCGCAGTTCCGACTTCGCAGCCTTCTAGACCATCGGTTGTCTGAAATATAAGATCTACAATTACTTGTTGTCGGTGAAGACACGGTATGCGACAACCACGAAGCTGCCAGCGAAGGAAATGACTGGTTCTCGTTACCGAGATTTTGTGCAAACAAGCATCTCTTGCTCAGTGTTGTTCTCAGAGTTGGCATTTTCGGCTCGAATGCAAGATGAAAAAGATTGTTGATGTCTGGAATCAAGAGTCAAAGCGGTAAATCGAAGTTGAAGAACATTCTATTGATGTACGGCGCCTTGAACTTTCCCTTCCCAGCCTTCAGATATCGATCGGCATACCAAAAGGCTAGGTAAACGACCCCGTGCCATCGTAGCCTCCAGGCTCTCCCTCATCTTCCCGTCAAATCGAATCCATCAGTCTTTTAGATGTTGATGCTGTTGGACAACGCATCCTTGATCTGCTGCGGCGTCCAGGATCCATCCGTGGGGACCAAGACGTGTGCAACAGTTCTCGGTGCAGCTTTCTTAAGCGAAGTGATGCGGGTCTGGTTGTTGATCTGCACCTGCAGATTGTAGTGCGAGCTTCCGCTGGTCAACTGAGAACTCGTTAGTCAGGACGCCCGAAATGATAAAAATGAGCAGATGCATGCTCGCTCTCAATAAAAGGAAACATACACCCTGCATGTCCAGGCGGAAGTCTTGGTCTTTGGCGATCGTTGTAGCTTGACTAGGGAAGCCGGAGAGCTTGCTGTCCGAGATGTCGTCGATGAAAGCTGCTACGTATTTCGTGTTCTTTCCCATGATTTCGAGTTGTTTGGGGGTGTGTAGAGATGGAAGTTGATGTTTGGAATGTAATTTGAAGAGCTGTGTTTGTGAGTTGCTATACTGAGCGGTGCATCACGCGGTACTTATACCACCATTCGAGCACAATTAGGAAGCTGATTATAACCACTTCACGCCCCCCTGCGACGCAGAAGCTTGTCGAGAGCTACAAGGGCGGAGTGAGTTCATGCATTGAGACGTGTATCAAACAGTTGTGCGTAATGATAATTGCTCACCGGAAGAGCATGACAACAGTGAATGCTTGTCCTGGTCCTAACCTTGCCATCCGTTCATGTCTACAACTGCCAGCATGTTTACTCGTACCATTGTCTCATCATCTGCATCTTCCCGGTGGGGACCTAGAGTGCCGATCGAGGTGTTCGAGAGCGTGTAAGTATGCACAGTTCGCTTCAATTCGGCTCATAATCGGCAGTTTAACTCTATTGTATATGTTATAGAAGGCTGTAGTTGTGAACAGACGTGGAGAATCTGACCGTGACCAATGGTGAAGGAGAAGAAACTTGCCGAGAATTAAAGCGAGTAGTAAATGTGAGACGAAAGCAGCTCGTTCAAGATGGCTTTCCAACCCTAGCTATAGGTTGTTTACCACTCTTGTCACGTGTATCCTGACTGAGCTCAGAGGAATAAGACCGTGATAGGTCGGCAGGGAAGACATGCCCTGAACTACATACAAATTGAGAGACACCTAGCACGTCAGCTCCTCCGCCTCGGCCTATACTATTCGGACCGTGAGATGCAGGTGTAGCCGTCAGCAGCGTGCGAGCTAAGTGGGCACAGTGCACTCCCATGGTCGAACCACTAGCGCTCTTTCGGCGACAAGGATTAGTTAGCGTTTGGGTTTCAACTTCCAACCTCCACTCGACACCCAATCGGTTGAAATTCACGTCTTGTCCTTGTCACGTGCAACAGCACTATTGCTTCAGTCATGGGGTGCACTGTCGTATTCTTGAAAAGAACTACTCAATCATTTTGGCGGCCAGACTCTCTACTTTGCCTTGCTTGAATGCGTCTAGCCACTGGCTCACGGCTTTGAACTGCCAGTTGTTGTCGCAGTTGTGAATAGCTTGCTCAAAGTCGGATTGGAGGGTACTGGACTCCATGGTGGCGACCCAGCTCGCGTTCGACTTCGCCATCTCTTGTTTGAACAACTTGCGGAGCTCGGTCTGTTCATACTCGAGCAAATGCTCCCAGTAAAGGCTATTAATTCCCTCGTTATCAAGAGCATCAGGCTCTTGCTCCTCATCATCGTCATCTGGCCCATACTGGTCTCGCTCGGGTTTTGTGTCTCTTGTCCGCCCTTCTAGAAGCTGCGGAAATTGGCACGCGCGCCACAAAGGTACCGTCGACACACACTCCCAGTCGATAATGGCAGCCAACTTCCCAGTTTCATCGACCATAATGTTCTGCATGGATAGATCGTCATGGAAAAGAACGTTTTGCTCACTGGCTGCTTCCGGTGGGAAGACCTTTGGCAGCTGCTCTGCCAAATCCTCTGCCAACTTGATCGAAAATTCGGCGTCTTCGATGTCGTCTTCATCATCTGAAGTTTCCAGTATACGCTGCTGATCCCCCAAAGCGAAAGTGAGCCGAGTCTTGAGCCATTCGTAGCTTGTCTTGAAAGGCCCTCGGGGCACGTCGTGCTTGAGATGGTCTCCCCAGAAGAACACTAGCGAGACGACGGGTCCCAGCTCAAAGGAAGCCGATTCTTTGACTAGTGGGAAGAGATTGCCAATCTTTGGGAATGGCTTCTCGTACAGCTGCGCGTGATAATGCGCCAACTGTCGCACGATAGTCTGCTTCGCTTCCCACGAAATTTTCCTCCACTGCTTCCTGAGCGTCGTGCCTGACACCATCTCCATCATGATCCATTCGAAGCCCAGCTCGTTCTTGTTACTTGCGTCGAAGGCTAAGATACGTGGCACCGGCATGTCAGTCTCTTGGCGGACAAAGTTGATGGTCGCGACCTCGCTATGCGTCTTGAGGCGTGGATACACAGGAAGAGCAACGCGCATGAGACATGATCGGCCAGCTGCAGTGACCTTGTAGAGCTTGTTGAACGCTCCTTGAGCGTGGAAGCTGACATCGGTATGGACTTGTTCGTGAAGATCCAGGTGCTTGCGTGCGATTTGTGCAATGATTTTGACATCCGGCTCCTGGGTCCAGCGTGGCTCTAGGCCAAAAGCCGCAGACACCCACTCCAATCCATTCTGATATGACACCATGTTGTGTGAAGTCTTCAAGGTCCGCTACTCCTCTAACAAAGGTGGCGTGATTGTTTGCGCACTTTTTGAATGGTTTTAGTAGTGGAAATTGGGCTATGAAAAAGCATAAATTCCTGCCAGGTTCAAATCTCGAGGTCCGAACCTTGCTGCCACTATAAGTCGCGTCATGTTGTTGGCATGCAGGAGAGAATGTCATGCCTGTATCAAATTAAGCACCCCGCTAGCGTCGCCAAGCGGCCGTCTAGCGCCGAGTTACTTGACCCGACTCTCACCGGACGCGACCTGGTCGAAGAAGCAAGCATGCGACCGCATTGAACCTTCCGCCGCCCATTTGGGCACTCTGTATACACTCCACACAATGAGCTACGCGCCGGTTGCTCCAGAAATCACGGTCTTTCTTCTCGGAGATGCCGAGGTCGGCAAATCAACCTTCTTATCGTGAGCCCCTTCCCCACAGTCATGTTCAAATATGGCACTAGCGACTACGCATACATACCATGTTCAACGAGGCAGCTTTTGATTGTTGCTTACCTATATAGACGCCTAAGCCTCGGTGTAAGACCTCAGAACGACGATCTACCACCATATGAGCTTCCAAAGCTTCGCGATAGCGACCAGCCCTACGCTTTCGACATTACCCTCTACGGACGACCGTACAGGCTTCAGTTCTACGACACAGCATCGCCAACGAACTACACCTTGCTGCATCCGTCCTTTGTGATACTCTGCTATGACATCTCCTCTCGGGCCTCTCTGCACTCGCTAGCCACCAACTGGCTGCCCATCGTGAATAAGCACTTCAATTATGACGAAAATCTACCCTTCATGGTCTTGGGCCTGAAGAGGGACCTCCGCAAACAATGGACGCTAGAAGAAGTGGGACCGGACCAGACAGGCAAAGGTGCGAGTGTGATGCCCCCAGAGGGAGTGCAAACAGCACAGCGCATGCTCTGCGATATGTACGCCGAGTGCAGTGCGCTCACCGGCGAGCTGTGTCGCGAAGTCCTGGAAGATGTAGCGAAGACGTGCGCGAAGACCACAACTACGACCGGGGCGAAGGGCAATCATGATGCATGCGCCGTTATGTAGCTTGTGGCTTGCATGAAGGCAAGAGGCTTAGAATATGTCTGGACGCAACTGCATCAAAAAAAGCCGATGCGGAGCCATCCACGCGAAAGCTATTTCGTTCTCGCGACTGCTAGCAGCGGTCCAGCACATGTCGTGCGATCAAGATCGTCAATATGGACCATGCCTTTAACTTGGGAGATAATAGGTCGAGTGCGGCTTTCCTATCGCTTGAGCCTTCGGCGTTTGGCGACGCCTCAGGTCTATTTGATGGTTCGATGCGATGCTCATGCTGACAGGAATCTCGGTCACAAATTTGATGACAACAAGTGCCTGGCCCTACTAGAAAGAGCACCAACAGCATAACCAGCAAAATCTGCTTTGAGCTTTGACACCTCCGAGTGGCTTCTCAGAGTGCTAGTCGACCATTGAATCAGTTGGGCGTCGCATAAAAAGGTTCAAAGTCCCGTGATGGTCGTCGTCGTTTGTGGCGTACGAATTGTGCAAATTCATGTAATTTAGCCACCTTCGAAAATATCTTCGACCATGCTCAGTCTATATAGCCATTCTTAAAACCACATCGCACCATTTCCACGTTGGCGCCTTACCAAACGCCATTCCCGAGTAGCCCGGACATCGCACAGCTGCTTCATCGGACTGCTCGATCTCGAACCCCGAAAGTGGTTAGCGCTATGTCATCCCCGATGTCCGCCACGTCCGTCATGGAGTGCTGTCCGTTGAAACACGACTACGGAAGATCGCTAGCACAATGATCGGACTTTTTCTCAGTGATCTTGGTTTCAGGCTTTGCACGAGCGAGCGCAACGGTGAGGAGTCCTCATGTCCAAAGTGCGCTACCGTCAATTCCGGGAACTCGTGAGCCACAAGTCACCTGTTGTTGTGCAACCATGCAAGATCTCGGGGGAGATTCAATATCGCCATATACAGCTGTACTCTGAATGTATAAGAACAGACTCCAGTATGGCAAAGTAACATCATCAACAGCCAACAATCACTTCAGCAACAGACAGTCAATTCACAGCCATCCTTCCCCTCACACTTCAGCAATCTCTCCCAGCCTCCAATATCCAAGACCGTGTTGCGAAGATGCAGTTCACCGTCCTTGCCATCACCAGCCTTCTCGGCCTCACTCTCGCAACACCCAACGCACCCAGCCTCCTCAACAAGCGCGACAAATTCGACAAGTGCTCTGTCTTTGGCAGCAACTGCGCCACTCAAGACCAACGCTTCTGCGATCCCGATACCGGCAAGATCTCAGTGTGCCACGCCTTCGGCGACGACTGCTGGGTGCGCTACACCATGGACTCGTGCGCCTCCAAGCGCGAGGCCGAGCCAGTTGTCGCCGCGGTGCCTGAGATCGAGAAGCGTGACAAGTTCAACAAGTGCTCCGTCTTCGGTTCTGTCTGCGACGTCGACCGCAACGAGTTCTGCGACTCCAGCACGGGCAAGATGAGCGTATGTCACCAGATTGGCTGGGGCAGCGGCGAGTGCTGGATCAGGTATACGATGGACGCCTGCCCGGCGAAGCGCGAGGCGGCGCCTGAGCCAGAGGCCGTTGTGGAAAAGCGCGAGCCTGTTGAGAAGCGCGATCTCTTCAACAAGTGCTCTGCTTTTGGTGCGGACTGCGCGGTCGACGATAATGTGTTCTGCAAGAATGGACGCAAGAGCATTTGCCACCAGGTTGGGTGGGGAACTGAGGATTGCTGGATTCAGTACACTGCTCAGGCTTGCTAGGCAGTGAGATAGCTGGAGATGGGGCTGTTGGCCCAGTGGGCGAGATGGGAACATCGAGAGGATAGGATGAGCTGGCTCAGTACGCAGGTTCATGTCACCTGTGAATTTCCGGTTTTTTTGGCATTTCTGTAACATTCCGTTAGTCCTCGTTGCACATAGCTTCACCTTAGAAATTCCTTTGCCCTGAACCCCCTCATGAATATATATCTCTTTCTACCAGCTTTCGGTCCTTTTATTTGTTCCACAAATGATGAATCAAGCCGCCTAGGCGTGTGTCGCATCGTTTGGACGTGGCCAAAGTAGAGCCAGAGGCATAGAAGATGAATGTATTATACTACATAGCTTCTACCGGTGTCTTATAACGCCGTATAAGGCTCTCAATTGTTCTGATTGAGTCAGAAAGCACTGATGAGATCCGATGTTTGCTAATCTTGGTCTCCATTCCTTCTCATGTTCACCAATGATCTACACTGAGCTCCAGTTTGGTCCACAATATCTGTCAACTTGTACACTCGCTGTACGCGATAGCGCTCCGTGTGAAAGTTCCGCGCAGTCTTATCTCGAAAGACAGCCGAGGATCTCTAGTCTTCCGTATTCTGGGAAGAACGTCTCAGTGGATGAGGGTGCTGCCTATATACCTGGACTACATGAGCGGCCAAGTGGCCTCCGAGGCCGATCTTGTTCAGCCATGTAACCTTCATCGGTGTCAACATTACAGGCCCAAATGGATATGTGGTTGACGGAAAGACTAATATACTGTTAGTTCTAGTTGTACGAATTGGCATTTTCCGCATGATCACTTGACAAGCAAACACATCCACTTACTTTTCCTCGCCATCTAGGCTTCCGCATACCCATCCTTAACCTCAAAGGCTACGACTGGAAGGAAATGCATCGACTCCGGCAGGAGACGAAGACGCTGAATCTTCTCATCCAAGGCTTTGCTCCAGGTTGGGTTGTCTCGAATGTTGAGCACACCGCCGATGTCAGTCCAGTTGGACGTATTGAACTCGAGCTGTAGATTGGGAGTGCGCTGAGCAGCTCTCATTATGGCTAATAGATCAGTCTCTTCGGTGTCGTACACAAGACGTCCAAGTCGTCCATTCTCATCCGGTATACGGAATTTCATGCGATACTCTACGCAGGTCTTACCCAGAGGCAGTACCAACAGTGTCCCGGAGCCATCCTTGTCGGTGCAGCATGCGCGCAGAGATTGGAAGGAGCATACAACTCGGGCGTGGGACTTGTAGATGGGCAGGTACTCGTAGCGTATTAGGCGACAGGTCTGCGTCAGTGCGAAGCCTTGACATAGGCGTGCTGGTGAAATGGTGTGTGTCTGCGGCCCAGCATGTGGGCGGTAGTGGAGAGCGGGTGGGTTGGGATCATCATCGTGGGCGACGTGGTCGTAGACCCAGTTACGGAGCTCTGAAACGCACATCGTCAGTATGGTACCTCAACACTGCATCCTGAACTTACCAGCGGGTAGATCGAGAAAGCCGAGTTTCGAGTTGCTGAGCTGCTCGGGAACTATAGTGTGAGATTTCTTCGCCCGCTTGGCCGGCCTCCCTGGCATCTTGCTTGATCACTTTGAGATCTGGCAGAAGAGTGTACTGTTGTATCCAGTTGAGGGTCGATCGAGGATCGAGGGCGAGCTCTTGAAACACAAGAGGGTTGAGCAGGTGTGGTGAGCAGCTAAACCAAGCAAGCTTATCTTGGTCTTGGTCGAGGTTAAGCGTGAGAAGTGTACCCTTGGCGCGCACTAGTATACACACAGGCAGGTAAGCAGCTAGGTTGCCCAAGTGGTGTGAGATGATTCATTCACAACTGCGACAGCGAATCATTGTCCAGTCTCTGATTCTCCTATCCGTTCGGGAAACGGGGGCGCCTCGCAAGCATTCTCGAGTCCCTTCCTCAAATTCCGTGTTGAAGAAGACCGTATCACTGGCATAACGATTGGATCCGCGTGAAATGCACTCTCGATTTTTACGTGTGAGAATGTGAAGGTCACAGCCCGCATTCGTATGTGAGCTAAACTTCCCCCCTCCCCCCCCCCCCCCCCCCCCCCCCCCCCCCCCCCCCCCCCCCCCCCCCCCCCCCCCCTCCCCCCCCCCCCTCCCCCCCCCACTC